>MPUH01000845.1:0-32160 GCA_001970955.1 Stentor coeruleus | reverse complement strand
GAGTAAAAGGAGGGTTAACAATATTGTAAAGACAAAGGACACTTAAGATCTTTAAATAAAACTTGATATTTATGAACTTTGGGTCTAATAACCATTATTACTGGTATATAAGCAACAATAACCTGAAGGAAAAAAGCATCAATAGCCTTATGAAATTAATAATAATTCTTTATATAAGCCTTAAAATATCATAAAACAGAACTTTTTGCCGGAGTCCTGACATCATGAGCTTTAGTATTAAAGATTTTTTCCAGTGATTTTTATTTACTTGCATAAAATTTTTATAAAAAACTTGTTATTAGATCATTATTAAGATTTCCAAAGGTTGAACTTTTTGTCTTTGATGTATTGGTTAATTTTGGTATTTATATATTAAAGAAAAAAGTGAAAAAGATTATTTATGTATGATATTGATTTTGAAGAGGTTAAAGGAGCCAGATCTAAGTATCTGGACTTAATTTAACTTGCTAATACTATAAAATTGGTGAAGTTTTTGGAATTTAAAAAAAAAAATTGTGTTTTCTGCTATTAGGATAATAATAACATTATTATATTTCCAATTGATTTTTAGGCAATTACAAAGATCTTGCAAAATTTATAAAAATTTAAATTTGAAGTAAAATTAAACAGCTAGATATGATTATGCATCTACGATAAAACTTCCTTATCGAATAAAAAAAATTATTAAAAATATATACTTTTATGCAATATAATCTATATATTCAGCAATAAAAAATTAATCAAAAAAACAGTATTTTCGACCTAGTAATTAATTTTCACATGCAAACTCTATCTTATTTCTTATAATAAATCAGCACACAAGGAAATGGGTCTATAAAACATCTTCACATTTTTTCCAATATTAAACTAATGCATATGCAATTTAAAAATTAGCATACATAAAAATTAAGCTTTTAACGTATAGATAAAAAAAATAAACTTAAAGCATTTATATAAAAAAAAATAGGCTTAAGTATATATATAAAACCCTAACAATATAAAATCTGCATTCATCAAACTTTAAAAAAAAAAATTATCCCATATTAAAATTCCAGTTTTCATATCAAACCTCATTTTATACATGATAATCTGATACTTTATCCTTTTAATTGTAATAAGTATGACATATAATCTCATATACCAAAATGAACACCCAACCCTTTAAAAAAAATCAGCAAATAAATAATACCGATTATTTAAAGATATAAGATTAATTATTCTATCACTATTTATTTTTGAAAACTCATAATAAATTACTCAGATTTTTGGGATTTAGCAAAAGCTTAAACAAATATCCTTATATTTCATATCTTTGATAATTATAGTTTTATTGGTAATTAAAAGAGCATAAGACTTAATTATTTATTTAGAAAGCATAATATTATAAAACAGATAAAATATAGCAAATATTCAGTTTCAGCTTAGTTTTCACTCCTTATATATAATTATATCATTGTGTATAAATAGGATAAATATAAATAGTATTCAAAAAATACATAAATTGAGAATAATCAGGAATCTGGAACACTCCATCATCAGTCTTACAAAATTATTTAATCATTCTTCATTTATATATCTTTAAACTGCATATCAGCAATCTAAACTAGCGAACTAAAATCAATTATGTTCAATTTTCTCATTAAATCCACATTTTTTTTCATCTTCTCCATCATTATTGTATTCTTGTTTCTATCAATTTGTATTTTCATTATTAAAATTTAACTTCCTGTTTCTACCAATTCGTATTTTCCAACTTTCATTATTAAATTTGTATATTTCCAGTGATGTTTTTTATCTTCATAATTTCAATAATCCTTCCAATCATTGATCCATTAAAATTGTATTTATATCATGTTAATATTCTCTATTAAAAAGAATAAAAATTGGAGTATAAGTGGAAGTTGTAATCCGAATAAAGTCTCTGAAAAAATTTTTTTTTACTTTAAGGATTTTAAAATATATTTTTCAAAATCTCTGTTGTAAAAAAAACACAAAAATTATCCAAAATATTACTTAATATTTATTAGTCTTCTTAAATATTATTACTGAACTCCCATAATTTTATTAAGTATAAATACTTCCCAATTATTACAGATCTTCCCGCATATAAATACTAGACCTAATAAATATTCTAATAATCCTAAGATAGTAGCTCATAATATCTATTATCAAAACATAAAATTATAAATATTTTTGATGAACAGGAAGTCTTATAAATGAGTAAAGTAAATAAATTATTACAAATTCAATCAAAGATTCCTTATAGTATTTTGTGTTATTATATATCTCATAAATTATAGCTTTTTCAACCAAATCAACTTTTAGCATTTTTTTTAAGTATCATTTAGAACTTTGTATGAGAATTATTTAGTTTTTCTCTGAATAATATATAAGAAACACTTTTTAAGCTATTATGTACTATGTGCATCCATAACTAATAGTTAGAATAGTTTTTATAAATTTATCATAGTTTGATTCAAAATAATTAAGATCTTTAGCATTAATTCTGTAGGCAAGTAAGAGAAAAAATATAACTCATTAGAACATTTTTAAGGTATGAATTAGGAAATACACTATTTTTACATTTCTTTTTTGTATTCAAACAAGATTTCAAAGTCAACAATTTTTATTTCATCTGGAGATTTTATAACTATATTATATGAACTTATGCCATTATAAACTATTTTTTTCCTTAATTAAGATAGTGAAAAGCCTTTATCAAATTATAAACTATTTTCTTAATTTCTCTGTGTCCAATATTCTGATTTTGGCAGGATAAAGTTTATAATTTTAAAATAAATTTGAAGATTCTATTATTTGTTATGAGTATCAAGTATATATTTAGCCAAACACTTAAAAAATTATCCTGGTCATTTTAGAGTATTGATGTAAATAATATTGAATGAATTACAAGTGTATTAGCGAATTTTAGTTTATGGCTTTTCATTGAAAATTAACTGATTTTATATTAAATAATCGCAATTAAAACATTTTAATCCCTTTTAAAATTCTCCTAAGCCTAAAATCCTCAATCAAACCCAACTCAAATCCTAAAAACCCACAACCCTTACAAAATCTTTTAAAACCTCCCAAAAATCCATCTTACAACTCTAAAAACTTAATCATTAGCCTATCCTAATTTTTTCCTCTCAACAATCTCAGGGGCAAAATGTATCACATATGTAGTTTTTTCACAACTATCACCTTTATCATCTCCATCATAAACTGCATAAACTCTTGAAGCAAAACCTGCAGCATTAAGCATTCCTTCAACAATCCCTGCTGTAAAAGCTGAACAATTAACACCTTTTTGCCCTTTAGGTAAACAAGCAAATTTGTTACAAACACTATTATCTTCTTTTATCATATAAATATGCTTTAATGTTGTATGTTGTTCTAATGATGAAACATGTTTACCAAACATCACCGGCCACATCTGTTTACTTATACTAATAAGCATTTCTTCAATTTCTATTTCTTTTTTACAAGATTTATCACGGAAAGTGATTAGTTCTAAAAATCGTCCTCCTAAAGGGTAACCAAGTTCTTCGAGTTGCTTTTCGAGATTGTTTCGATCTTTTTTTATGCAGTATTGGACTATTTCAGAGAAGAGGAAATAGAAGGCGGTGTCTGAAACTTCACGTTTTGAACGGAGGTTTTTGTCGTATAATGTACTTTTTTTCATATTTGTTGTGAAAATATTATTTTATTATACTTTAGGGTCGGAAGATTTTTTGTAAAGAAAAGTTAGGGTGTTAGGGTGTTAATTTTTGATGAAGATGAAATAAATGGGGTGTTTATTTATAAAAATTAATTAGTGGATTCTAGGATTAAGGTAAAATATAATGAATGGGTTTTAGTAAAGATAAAGATATAATATACTGATGTTAAGAGGATTAGTAAAGATATAATCAATAAGTATTAGAATTAGTTAAGGTATAATTAATGGATGCTATGAATTTTAAAGAGTTTAGGATAAGAAGTTAAAATATATTTTTTCAATATTATGAAGATTAACATGCAATTCAAAGATTAACTAAAGAAAAAAGACTGGTTTAAGTTGAAACTCAATATTATTTTCTTAGCAAAAGCAATTTTTGTTGAGTTTTTAATTAGAAGAATTACAGTATAATCTAACTAAACCTCTATATTTATTTCAAATTACCATAAATAAAACCCTGCAAAACCTCTAATCCAAAACATAATTCTTACTACCTCTTATTTACTTTTTTTCTTAGGTTTTCTCTTCGGCCTTTTCCTTTTATTTTTATTTTCCGTATCAGTCGTCAATTCTCCTCTAATAAGTGAATTTAGCATCGATACAATAAAAAAAGTTATCATCGATATAATAACCCATTCCCATATCGTAGCAATAATCGTCTTATCCCCAGTATCCACATTAGGAGAATGGAGCATTTTCTTATGTTTAGCCAAAGCAGTACTAATTTTATTCCCCAAAAATGTGAAATTATTTTCAGCTAAAATCACTAAATCATCAATATTATGCCCTCCACATAAAAATATAGTAAAAAGCATCTGTATATGAACTTTTATAACAGCTTTACCTATAATTGTCGCACCTAAAAACTCATAAAGAGGGATACCAAAATGCCCACAAAGAAGACCAGCCAGATCAAAAAGTGGATTTGGTATCGAGGCACATAAGAGAACAGTTATAAAACCATAGTTTTTAAGACAATTTGCCATAAAAACTTTTACTCTGTGCATAAAACTACTGTTAGATTTTTCAAGTTCCTCAATTTCTTCAAGTTCTTCAGATTTTGTATTAGCAATACGAGCCGCTAAAGCTATGAAATAAGGAGGAAGTTCACCTAAAGCTGTACCCAAACCCCAAAGAAAACTTTCAAGTTGTACGGCATAAATGATTGTCCAGACTGACATTTCCCCTGATGTGTCGGGGCAGTCTTCAAATGTTGAATAAGACCATCGACTTGGGAGCATTTTCGGGATATAATTGCATTCATAAGCAACCATAGTAACTTTAGCTATATGTGGGCCTAAATATAAGACAAAAGTATGCAAGCCAGTTCCTAGGCCAATTGATGAGGCAACACCTAAAAGCACCCACCAAGATGCAAATAAGAAAATTTCTTCAATCAAGTTAACAGCCTAATTATAAAATACAGGTTTGTGTGGACCTGGTACAAAGTAAACACTTAAGGATAGAAAAGTTATAGCTGATATAATAATCCAGTGGATTTTAATAGTGTGGAATACCTTTGACAAAGCTCTAATCAGCAAAGCTATAAGCACTTTTGCTGATAATATTGGGCTGTTGAATATAGTCACAGATTCAGGATCTATTCCACCCATATTTAATAAACGATGCTCAAAAAGCAAAGCTCAACCAAAGGCAAATCTGGGCTTAAAAAATCCCTAAGCCAAAAAGCTTTAAAAGCCTCAACCCCTCTTGACCGTGGGACTAGTCTTAAAACTTCTTCAAACCCTCATCAAAACCTAACAGGCTTATCTAAAAAACAAAATTCCATTAAAACCCAAGCAAAACCCCCAGTCAAATCTGAGCATATTTCCGATAATGAAGACTCTATAGACTCTTTAAATCCTTCAAAAGAAACTTCAGAAGTTAAAGAAAAAGTCCTCAAGTCCTTAGCGATCTTTAAAAATGCAGCAAAAGAGTATATGAGTCAACGTGAAGAATTTAAAGAAGGTTTAGGGAATTTTCAAACTGACTTGGATATTGTAAAAAAAGAAATGCAACAAGTGTTTTATGAAACTAATAAATCAAGAGATGAGGTTATTAAATGGAAAAAAATAACTGAAAGTTCTTGTAAAATGACGAATCTGTCAACGAAAAATTCTCCAAGATCAGAGTATATTGAAAGTAATTATAGTAGAAGAGAATCACCTAAGGTTAGGATTAATGAATTGAAAAAAGAGATTGAAGAATTAAAGGAAATAATTACTCAGACTGAAGAAGAAATTAGGGTTAATGATTCGGAAAATAATGAGCTTAGGAATATTGCTTTTAAGATACAAGATACAATTGATTCAGGGGAAGTTGTTGAAGAACATAATTGCCATATGGCATATTGTAAAGAATGCTGTGTGTGGTGAGGGGTAATAATAATTTGAGATTTTTGATAGGATTTGAAATTTGTCAGGGTATGGAAAAGTTTTTTTGGATTTGTGGTTGTTATTAAGATGATAAAGTGCTTATGGGTTGTAGGATGGTGGATTTTGTAATATGTTTTGATAGGGTATAAGTTTTTTTTTGGATGAAATTAGGATTTTATATGATTTTTAGGGTGGAATTTCTTTAATACTTGCATTTTTGATATTTGGGTAACTTCCTCTCTACATCAAACTGGCAAAAAAACTCTGCATCATAAATTTTCTTAAAAAAAATTGCCTTGCAAAAAATACTCTTAAGTTTTAATACACAAGATTACCTAATTTCTCATATCTAAAAATAATTTTAACTTGGTATAAGATTAAAGTAAAACTGTAATATCTTACTTATAATATATGGCAAGTCAACTTGATACATATATAAACAAACAGGTTTCAATCATCACAACCGATGGGAAATTCTACACAGGAACACTTAAAGGTTTCGATCAAGCCACAAACTTATTCCTCTCCTCTAGTACCCTAACCCTTTACAATCCTTTACGTGAAGATATTCAAACTGATTCTATAATAATCCGTGGAGACACTTTAGTACTTATTGGTTTACAAGAATCATTTACTCTTCCAGACGAAGGTCCTCCAATTCCTCAAATAATCTAAACTTCATAATAAGTAAACATATGAACTCATCTTTTAACAGCGAAATTTTTGTTACGAAATTGTGGAAATATTTAAGTTCAAAAGCTAAAAATTATGTAGTATCTTCATATAAAACTATTTTTTTATCTATAAATATCATCTAATCATAAAATCTAAACTATCAAAAAGCCAAACTTCATACAAAAATATTCCATATTAATAAACACAATCAAAAAATGTTTAGAATTCCTCTAAGGTACTTAGCCAACAAATTCCCAAGCCTACGAAAAAAACCACCTCAAAATCCACTAAAAAAGCCATCCCAAAGTTTAAAAGAGCAGCTTGAAGAAGAAGTGTTCCAACAATCTTCTGAGTCCAAACAAATTTCTACAGGGTCAAACCTTTTAGTCATCCCAACTTTACTCATAGCTTTCCAAGCTTGGAATTCTGAATATTTAGAAGAAAAGCTCTACAAAAACACTCGTCTCTTAGCTTTATGGTCATCATCATGTAATTCTCTTATTTTTGGGATGATTGGAGGTATTAAAATCCTCAATTTTGTCCCAGGAAGCCATAACATTTTATGGGCTCTTTGTATTCCTGCGAATTTCGCATGTGTTTATGCTGCATGTGAAGAATCTTGGAGAGCTTATTGTGCTGGAACTATGGCTAATTCTTTGTTTGTAGCATATGCTTTTATTATGGCTAGAAATGGCTCTATGCCAATTTGGATAATGCCTTCTTTATTGAATTTTCTTATGGCAAACTTTTCATTCTCATTACTGATTATATTGAATTTTTTTGGTAAAGAGTCTTATTGCAGTAAGATGAAAGATTTACTTGAAAAAATTGAGAATGGTAAGTATAAACCTAGTGATAATCTTAAACCTTAAGTTTTAGATATTAAATTTTTTTTTGATGATTTTTTTGAAATTGTATTTGGGGAATTAATATGAGAATTATGTTTATGTTGTTATTATTAATATAAATTATTTATATGTTAATGCAAATAATTATCCTAAAAATTATAACTTCAATCTCAGTTACCAGAAGCTTCTCTTTCCATCCTTTCTCTACCTCTTTCTCTAAACTGCTGTATAAGCTCAGCAAGAGGGGCAAGTTCTTTCTGATCTACAAGTTTAAACCTGTCAATAAAAAATATAAAATGCTTGAAACAAGTGTTTAGATGATACTCCATGCCTAAACTCATAATATGCTGAAAATGCGTATGATAAATATGAGCATAAACCCTAAAAAGTCTTTTAAAAATAACTTTGATCGTAGAAAGGAAGTTCTTAGAAAATTGGACTCCAATCTGAGTAGGAAACAAAGACTCATTATTTAATTGACTTTCTACCCAAGTCATTAAAAAGTCAATATATTCTGATGCTGAGACTTTAAGCGGTGTTTTTATATTTTGACCATCAGCCCATAAGTATTCATATTTAGGACCTGCTGACATAATAGGACAAGTTTCAGGAGTACAAAACTCAAGAAGTGCTCCGTATATTAAGTTTATTTCATTGTAAAACTCTATTGTATTGACGGCAAGCCATTCGTTTAGATCTTCACCTGTTGGAAGCTCTACTGCTAGATCTAGATTCCCGGAACCTAGGGTCATTTTTGCGATTTGTTTTAATCCATAACCACGCTGACCCTTTTCTATACGCTTTTTAGGCCTGAAGCTCTTGTTTTTGTCTGAACCTTTATCCATTTTATATTTTTAAATTGATAAGTGTATTAATTTACATGAAAGATAAGGAAATTAGGAAAGTTTTAAGGATTTTATGGGAAATTAGTAGGTGAAAGGAGGTTTAAGAGATTTATGGGTTTTTATTTGCCCAAAAAGATCGATTTATTAGTATGAATATATTATGATTAGGATAGAGATGGGTTTTTATATTAAAAGAAAGAGAAAAAAGTGTATTTAAGACTTGTTTTTGACTTTTTTTATATTTTTGATATAAAAATTCTATAAATCATCCTTTTAAATATTTTCACAATAAATATATTCTATACCTTTCCCTTATCTTCCCATACTATAAATAATGATAGAAAGCCAAGAACGTAAAATAAAAACTTTTAGAGTTAGGCTACCATTGAAGACTAATGAGACAGTATCAAAAATCCCTCACAAACATATTATTAAAGTTACTACAAAGGTGATAAAGGCTGAAAGTATTGATAAAAGTTTAGCCAAAGATTATATACTGGAAAATGGAGACCCTAAGGACTTTCTTAAAGAAGAAAAGGATGATTTTGAAGAATTTGGGTATAAAAAACTACAGGAAATATCAAGGAAAAGCAGTGTTGGGATTTTCAGGCCTATAGAATTACTTCAAGAAAAATATAAAAGTGATAAGCATTCATCAAGTACTGTAAGGAGAGAATTACATAGAAAAAAGTACACTGTGAAGCATATTTTTGCTAGCTTTCTTGAAAAGGAAATACATTTAAAAGATAGAGAAGCATGGAAAAAATCTTTAATAGAAAGGCAAATCGAGATAATAAATCAAAGGATAGACCAAACAAAACATACCCAAAACACAAAATTCTGCAGTCTCCAATCCCGAGACAAAATCGCTTTTACCAAACAAGAAAGGTCGCTTTCAAGATTCGACCACATCGTTAAAAAATGGGAAAAAATTGAAAAAGGTTTATTGAAAAAGCTTAAAAAGCCTAATAAGCCTCTTTTGCCATATAGGAAAAAGTCAGTCGATAATTCTGATAACGATCTTAGCATAAACTGGTATATGACATTACGACAAAATTCTGAATTAGAAAAAATCGAAAGATTTCTTCCTGTTGGGAACAAGCTTTCAGGGATTTATTCTAGAAACATTATCACAACTGAAAAAGGACCTATTAATAAATCAATGAGTTGTCCAGAACTTAAAGTGATTGGATGCTCAAAACTCCCTTTAGAGATTGATGCAATGATATCTAATAGACTAACTCCAATTAAAACTCATTATGAGGAAAATAAGATACAAGATGAAATATTTGTTGAAAATTATGACTTCAATAATAAGTTTTTGAAAGAGTTTTAAAATTATTATAATATTTTCATATATAAACCAATGTAATAACTTATAAATAAAACTTGCAAAAATTCTAATAAAAATGAAAAAAATAGAAAAATCAGAGACCTGGAGAACTTTGTATCCTCAGAAACAAGAAGAATTAATTTCAACACCAAACAAACGCCCATTCGACAATAAATGGCACAAAAGTCAAATTGGGGACATGCTTGGGGACAAAGAACCTCCAGTTGAATCTCTTATGAAAACTCCAATCAAAACAACCAAAACAAATCTTATAAGTAAAGAAAACCCTCTAAGCAACTCAATGTATTTACCAAAATCAGAAAAGCTCAAAAAACCTAACAAAAACAATATAATAAGCATAGAAAACCCTTTAAACTACACATTTCAACCTGCGAAATCAGAACGAGTCATAAAAACTTTTGTGACCAAAAGCAAAATCGCATATTTGCCAGGATCAATTGATGAACCAACACCTCCAAGACATATAAAAACAGTCAATTCTCAGTCATATTTCGATTTTTTACCTGGATGTTACTATCCTAAAAAACTTCCTGAACGAAAACCTATGGCGATGCCCAGGAACATAAAAAATAAATGCACAGAATTTGATGAACCTAAAGTTTCAATGAAAAAACTTAGAGCTAACAAACTTCATAACCATTTTAGTATATCTGAACAATATGATATTTAATTATTAGTAGTTAAATAATGCACTTTTTTTTTATTATGATAAAATTTATTATTTCAAGATATGAGGAGGATTTCTGAGGTTTATAATAAAGACTATAGAAAAAAGGGAGAACTTGGGATACTTGAGTCTGATGAGGTTAGGAGAGGTGTTTTAGAAGATTTATATGAGCAAAGATGTATGATGGAGAGGATGATCAAAGATTTAAGGAGTAAGATTTCGGTTGCGAGGGTTGAAAAAATGCAAGAGGTTAGTCAGACACATAGAGTATTGTCGAAGATGTATAAGTAATGAAGTTTTATATATAGAGTTTTTCTTTAAGGTGTATGATTAGTTAATTAGTTTTCGGGTATTGTTTGTTATTAGGATTACTGATTTTACTATGGGTATAAGTAAAGTGTATAAAAAAAATTATAGGTTTGTAAGTGTTATTGTAGTTTATAATACAGTTATAAAAGATATTCATGATATTTGTTTTTAAAAAAATCAACAACATAGTTTGTAGCCATACTGATATCTTTGTAAACTATTATAAAAATCTTTGCATGCTAAAATCAGTGGCAAAAATCATTTATTTAATTCCTCAAATTAGATTATTAGATTCTAATGGCACTAAAAGATATATTGTCATTTTTAGTATAAAGATCGAAGATAATAATTATGGAAAATCAAAGTAACCGAAGCTCGTTCTCTATGCTTTTAGACCTTATAAGCAGCTCAAATAGGAATTTTGCAGGAATAATTACTAATACTACTGAAGCCTTCAACGAAAATTCTTTACAAATAAAAGAAAATCAAAACGAAAAAATTAATAAAAATAAAGAAATAATAGTTGAACTGACGGTAGAAGTTTTGTTGTCCACCCTACAAAAATCTTATTCATGCTCGTTGTCAAATTCATGTATACAAAAAAAACCACCTAAATATCAGAAAATATCGTATGATTTTATTAAAATAGCTAATGTTTCCTATATAAATGGCATATCCTCGTATAATATTCGTCCTTGGAGGTCCAGGCTCAGGCAAGGGAACTCAATGCAAGAAACTTATCGACACTTACTCAGATTTCGTGCATCTTTCAGCTGGGGAACTCTTACGTGAAGCTAGAAATTCAGGTTCTGAAGTTGGGGAAATGATAGAAAAATGCATAATGGAAGGGTCAATAGTTCCAGCTGAAGTTACTGTAGGTTTATTAAGAGATGCTATGGTAAGAAATGGATGGGAAAAAAAAAAATTTCTTATTGATGGCTTTCCAAGAAATGATGATAATTATGATGTATGGTTTAGGATGTTGCCTGAAATCCCAGTTGAATGTTGTTTGTTTTTAGATTGTGATGATGTAAAGAATATTTAGCAAGTACTGGTCAATAGGATTTTAAATAGAAGTGAAGGAAGAAGTGATGATAATATTGAAACTTTAACAAAAAGGTTGAAGACTTATAAAGAATGTACTCAACCTATTGTTAAAAGGTTTGGTGATGCTGGGAAATTAGCTTCGATTGATGCTTTGGGTGATCCTGAGATTATTTTCAATAGAGTTAAGGCAGCACTTTCACTGGAATAGGAATAGGAGTAGTTAATAGATTTTTTTTTTATGATGAAAAATTAGGTTTAAGGTGTGAATTTTGTTTAGGATTTTTGGGTGTGGCTTATAAGTTTTTATATTTATTCTTTACAATAACTTAAACATAATGTTGTCTAAACTTTTTAATAAATTATATTCAACACCCTAACACCTTGTCTATAAAAAACTAAATTCTTCTTAATTTTCTATCTAAAAACTCTGCTAAATTCAACTTAATGTATACAAAAAACTTTAAACCCAAAACAAAAAATACTAAATATATATACTATATCTATAAAAGACAACAGCTCTCATATTTACATCTAGTACAATTGCTTAGCCCTTCAAAAATTGTATTCCCATCTTGAAATCCATCATCTTCCTGAATTTCATTATTCCCTACCTGTTCTTCAACATTAAATATATTTTTTTTCTCATCATTAGCTAAACTTATCTCCTTTTCCTCTTCTTCTTTCTTCTCCCCACTTCTTTCATTATCTTGATTTTCCCTCAAATCTTCCCTATCTTCCAAATAACACGGGTCCAAAGTTTCATAGTATTTCCCAATTTGACATCTTGAAACATCTCCTGAGTGTGATAAAGATTTCATCAATGCACTTTGCCATAAAAAAGTATTAAAAATCGAATCCACATTATTAAAATCCGTCTTTGTATATGTAAAAGATGGGGTTATAGTAACCTGACTTTGTTCATACGAGTTGTCGAATAAAAACTCTATATTTTCATTCATTATCATATCTTCAGAAGGTAAATCTGAATCAATTGCTAAAAAGCTTAGATTTTTTCCTATAATTTCATCATTATGATCATATGATATTTCACTAAATAAGTTACTATAATAGTTTTGATCTTTTTCTGATAATAAATCTGGCTCACTTGATGTAATTTTTACTTTAAAATTTGTAAATTTAGTTTTGAGTATTTCGGATTCAATTATAGGCTCAGTTAGTGTTGTAAATAAAGTATCTAAAGCTTGAAGAGATTGAACACGTGAACGATCACTGGTTTCTTGATCGAAGAGTGAATCAAATTTATCATCTTTCCCTTTACAGTTTGAATAGATGTTCATGGACTGTAAAAGTATTATTAAAACATTAGATAATTTTAAATGTTTTTGAAGTGGAAAATGAAGTTTGAGATGCTAAGATGGAATTGTTGAAAAAAATATGAATAGAGATTATTTGAGGATGGGAATTAGAATGGTTTATTGTAAAATTTGCGAGGGTGATTGATTTTTGGTCCTGGGAATATTAAATTTGGGTTGATTTAGGGTTTTAGTGATTTTTAGGATTGGAAATTATGTATTTTAATTTGTGATAGGCTGGTTTTGGATATATTACGATTTTTATAGTTTTTGAAAATTATTGGCCTAATATTAGTGAAATTTATAAATTTAAAAGGTTTTAGGGTTTTAGTTTTATAAAGTGAAAAATATTATTAAGGAAATGAGTTTAGATATATTCTAAATGCAAGTTACTGAAGGAAAAATGTTTTGTGTTCTACTTATCACCCAATTTTATCGCCGATATATTATTTACCCTTGATTTAAAATCTATTTAATAACAGCAAAACTATTTAGATTCATAAAAATCTTACACCCTAACACCCAGTTTTCTTCACAAAAATTTTCTTCTATACACAGAAAACTAAAACACTCAGTTTCCCTCACAAATAAATTTTCTTATACAAAAAATTAAACCTTAACACCCATTTTTCCCTTTTATATACACATAAAGCTCTTATCATTATAATCTTTTATTATTTAATAACAAAATTTTAACCTACAATAAAATCATAGTTTTATCAGTTCCTAATAGTCCTAAAAAATAATACCAAACTTATTTTCAAACAAATCTAAAAAAAAAACTTAAATCCCAATATCCAGTTTTCCTTAAACAATCATTTTCTTATTAAAAACACTTTAAAAATCATCATTCAAACAACATCTTCATCTCAAAAATTAATTATTTTTAACACTATAATAATTAGACAAAGTTCTTCTAGGACTTGCCGTAACCGAGAAAGTTCTATCTTTCAAAACTAAACTCATATCTTTTGTATGCCGAAAAATCAATTCTTTAGCATATTTATCTTTCTTTAAACTAATACTTTCATCCCATAAAGCTCGTCCTTTTTTAACCCTAGTAATATCTGAAGCTTCCATTAAAGCTGAAAACTTCATCTTAAAATCAATAACTTGACCTTTAAGTTTTTTCGCTACTTCAGGTGATGCTAGATTCTTATCATTAAGTTCTAATAAAGATTCAATTTCTTTAGTATTAAGTATTTCATAAAGGTCATCTTTATTAAACATATAAACAACAGTTTTATCATCTTTAGCAACAGCTTTTGTTTCTCTTAAAGTATTTAACACAAGTTCTCTTTCCCCAAACATTTCTCCAGATTTGAAGTTTTTTATTGTCCTTGTATATTTTTCTTCAGTCAAAAGAGTTTCCCACATTTTTTTCCCAGAAGGCCAATTGTTTCTTTTTGTCATAGTCACGAGTAGGTCGACGATAACTGAGCCTTTTTTTATGTAGTATAAAAATGATGAGGGTTGATTTACATCAAATATGACCTCTCCTGATGAATATTGGACTATGATGATTGAACTGCAAAGTTGCTCAATTTTGCTGATTTTCAGATTTGAGAAACATTTTATTTGTTTGAGCTTTTCTTTGAAGGAAAACTGCTCTTTAAGACGGTTTTTAAAAGCTAGGATATCGAAATCGTATTTTGTTAGATAAACGCATTCGACATGAGTTTTTGCGTATATAGAAGATGTTACTTCTTTTGATCTCATTAAAGCTTTTTCGCCAACAAGATTAAACGGCCCGATTTCCATTTTCACAGTTTTTTTCTCGTAGATGACCCTACCTTTTACGATAAAGAATAAGTTTTCAGCAAATGTTCCTTTTGGGATAAGGGTCTCGCCTTGGGTAAAAATTTTGGTTTTTAGTCTGTCACAGATAGAAGCTTTTGTATTTTTCCCAATCCCTTTGAAAAAATAGCATTTCCGTGACCATCTCTCAAGAGCTTTGATTTCAACAGCAGTACGATATGATGCTTGTTTTAAGCATATTGCACATATATCAAGATGATCAATAGCATCATATTCTTTAAGGGTGTCTTGAAAGTCTTTACGTTCTTTAAGCCAAGGGGGGAATATTTCTCTATTTGGAGGTTTAGAAATGTCAAGAGATTGTATCCGCTGCCTTCTTGTCGCAAGAGTTGAACGGGTTGTCCCAAGATCGGTAAACGTGCGATATTTACTCATATTTGTTGGAGTCTATGAAAAAATATGCAAATTTCATATCAGAAATAAGTTGGAAGGGTTTATGAAGGTAGGAATAATGGTTTGATGATTATAGAATGGGAGAAATTGATTTTATTATTGATTTGACTGATTTTTTATTAGATTTAAAAGAATTTATGTATAAATAATTAACTATAAACTAATAATCAAATATTGAAATTAGTATATAAATAGAAAAGTTTATTGTATGTGTTGAATATCAATTAAAAACAAGCATTTCTATTATTAAAACACCAATATGTATATTATATTAATATAAATTAAATAACACCCACTTTTTAGATCTTATTCTAATCTTTATCTAAAATAAAGTTTTATTTATTAACCTAATCAACACTAATAATATTATAATAATTCTTAATCCATAAGTTTAGCATATAAACCTAAATCCCATTATTTTTTCAATCATATCCATATATCTACCTTTTAAAACAAATTTCCCTTTTAATTATCATATACAAATACAAGGGCTGGACAATAGTCAAGCGATAATTCCTAACTAATATTAATACCAATTTTACACTAGTATATTTTTCTCTATGTTTTAATTCAATAACAGTTTTTTATTAATATATCAAGCCCGCTATTCTTATGAAAGGTTTTTATTACTAAATTATTAGTTAATTTTAATTAATAACGAAGGGACTCTTAGCATATCTTTTTTAGTAGGACTATTGCTTCTCCCTATCATTTCTATTTGTCTATGAAACTGGCTCGTAATCCTAAAAAGTCTATTCGCAAGTCCTTTCTTCTTATCCATAATATTTTGATTACTATCATCATGTTTCCTTTTATAATAAGACTGTAGTTTCCCATAAAAATCCCCTGACCTTTGAGGAAGTGCGCTTTGTTTCTTTTCTGGGGAAAAAGATTTTATTCTTGTGACCTTTTTCGGAGAGTGTGAAGAAAAACTTTTTGAATCTTCAGCATCTGCTTTGTTTATGCTGTTAATAGATTTCGAGCTTTGAATACTTGCTCCTCTCATTGAATGATAAAGTTCAGTCAATTGATGTTTAACTTTTTCATTGATGCATTTATTGAACTGAGGAGTTTTTGCATGAATATTTGAAGTTGGGCTGATAGTCTTTTTTTTATGCATTTTATTTATCAAGGAATATTTTTCTAAAAACGAGGGAGAATTTTGTTGTGGTAAATTTTTAGTTTTATAATAATGATAATTTAATAATTGTAAGGAATTTTTGGATATATGGTTATAAAGATTATTTGAGGTTATAGGTATAAGGATTTTGTGATGATGCTTAATAATTTTAGGAGAAAGATAAGATTTTTAAGAATAATATAGTTTTTTTCAGTTTTTATTTAAGAATAGATTCGATTTTTTTGATTGGGATTTTATGGGTTGTATAAGTTTTTGTGTATTGAATAGGTTTAGGGTTGCATGGTTTGAAATAAATTTGATGTTTTTAACAGTAAATAATCAATGATTTAGCAAAGTGACTTTTTGTATAATAATCTTACCCATACCGTTGATAACAGGTGACTATGTTAAAACTGGACTTTATTAGAAAATGGGTTGTTAAAGGAAATTTCGATCTCTTCAAAACTAAACAAGAATGTGATTGGGCTTATATAGTTCGCTATCATTAGAAAAAAAATATAGGCGAAGGATTGACTTATACTTTTTTTAGTAACTATGATATTTTCTTTATTTGTGAGAAAAGTCTCATTCAAACCTTTTGGCTATTTTTTTGTAGTGATTCCATTCTTAGTTGCTCCTAGACTTAGTAAAGATTGTAGGAGGATGTTTGAAATACTTAATGTGGGAACTGAATATGAACTTGAAGCTGAAAGAAATAGAGTTTTAGAAGAATGCAATAGAATATCAAGATAATAGAAATTATCACTTTTTTTAAATATTAAGAATATGTAGAATAAGTTTTATTGTATAGGAATTATATAGAAAAATATATGAATATGATATGATATGATTTTTTAAGATTAAAGATGAAAAAAGTATTAATTTATATGTTGTTATAATAATGTATGGATTTTGATATAAAATATACCCTATAGCATTGTAGAAGATATAGGCTAAATGATAAAAGCTTCAATTTTTATTAACACCCAATATCAAGAAGAGTTGATTTCTAGCCGGTTAGCTAATAATTAATAGGCTTACATAAAATACTAAGCTTAATATCAACAGGAAAAAAGACCAAAATATTATATTATTTAACTACTACTTCTACAAATTTCAAGAACATTAAAGTTTATTATTATACCTATCAGAAAGCGCAATACTCACAGTAAATTTCAAAATCATTATCCTTATATTAAAATCTATTATTAAACTTCTTGAATTACGTCTCTTATCTTTAGATTTTCTAATTATCTAAAACTCAGATAATATGCTTATATAAGTTTTCCTAATAATGTCCTAGTAATTCTGTTTTCTAATCTTTTAAAGTAATAAAAAGTCTTTTAATAATAAAGCTGTAGATAAAAAAAAACTAAGAATAAAGGTCTTAGTTGGGTATATGATATTTATAGTAAGGTATTATTTTCTTGAAAAGTAAGAAAGAGACGTAGACGAAAACATAAAAAATAGTATTTGGTCAATAGGTCTTAAAAATGTATTTTTCAAGTTTGTAGTAATGAATTCTTTGAATATATGTCTATCGATAATCAATCTTTCATGGATTTACTTAAAGGGTTTTTTAAAGGCACTAATCCATATATTGTTATTATGTATTTTATGAGCTTATTAGGATTTTGGTATCTGACTGTAGTTTATACGAAAGCCTTCAACTAAGATTATGTTTACATGATAGCATTTGCCTATGCAATTTTTAGATAAGTCTATTCAATATCGTCTAAATGGACTCCAAGGTTATAGATTACTTTTGATTGGAATTGATTGGATGAATCGTATTTTAAGTATTACTTTTATGAGAGAAATGATTCTGTATATTGGCTAAGAGGATTATAAGGTTCAACTTTGAGGAAAAATCCTTCGGCGCTAGGGAAAATGATGAGGATAGAGTCTGAGGTTTGGAGGACTGAATTAAAATGCCCTATGAGGTAAAAAATTATATTTTTTTGTATGAGGATTTTATGGGCTTAGGGCTTTTGTTGAGGAGTTTTAGGGCGTTGGAGTAGTCTTCTTGATTTTCATAGCATTCAGATATTCAAGAATCGCTTCTTTGTTTTTGCTGTTGTATTTTAGGTATTTCTCATAATCTTTTCGGCCTTTGTCGTTTAAAATATATGATTTCTCAATCGTTTACAATAAAAAAACCCTTTACTTCCGCTTTGTCCCAATTTTTCTTCCAATTATACAACTTGGCTCTAATTAAAAACCCTTCATCAAACCTCCTAAACTTATTTATCCCTTGAATTATATACCTTATCCTATTATCCACATCATTCATCATCTGAAAGCATTTAAACAAATTCATAAACGCTAACTTTGTCTAAACCATAATGTCTTTAATAACATTTTAAAATCAGCAATCCTTTCTTTAACTTTATTAAGCAACATATTACATAATATTCTATGATAAAGCACCTTAATGTTTTCACTTATCGCAAATATTTGTGAGAATTCTTCTAAAACTAAATCAAACTTCCCTTTTTTCAAATCCTTTTTACGTTGAGCAAGAAAAGATTCACTGTTTTCATCGTATGAACTGATAATATATGATGATAAACACAATTCTAAACTTCTTTTAGGTCTAACAACAGAGATAATACGAAATTAGGTTTTTGGGGATAAGCATTCATTGTATTCAGTAAATGAACTGTTAATACGAGGGGTGATTTTTTTCTTGATATAATTAATAGGAAAACGAAAAATTTTAGGTTAACATTCTTGATATAAGGTTATTTTTTGTATATAAATTCCTCGGTTGTCTTGTTTTATAGTAAATAATTTTGTTTTATTATTTTAGGTTCTGATAAAAATTTCATGAAAGGATTTGCTTGATGGGTGTTAGAAGTGGGTTTTAAATTAAAGATTGTTTATAGAGGATTTTTGAAGGATTAGTGTATTATAAAATTAATGATTAATAGTATGGAGTTAAGTTTTAAAGAAAGTTTAAGATGATTTTATGCTTTTTGTTGTATTTGTTTTGTTTATCACTTTAAAATATGAAATGTTTATATTTTTTAAATTAGAGTATGATATTAATATAGGTGTTATTGTGGATAATACTTAAAATAAGTTAATTAGTAAAGAAATTTGTAATTAGAAATTTAATTTTAGTATATATAGCTTCGTATTTTTTTTATTATTAGGAAGTTTTATGTAAAGCCTAATCTGTTCCAAAGAAAAAACAGTATAAATCTGAAAATTTTCTATATAAACCACAAATATCAAAATAAATACTACTTCAATCATAATTAAACCTAACCTTCAAGCATCCATCTATCAACCATCAATCAAAAACTTATCATAATATGCGATAACCACATATCATCTATAGCAAAACCTTTAACCAATATCTTCTTTAACTCTCAAAAATTCTTAACTTTTTATAAAAAAAAAAACAAACATAAATCAGCAACTCATATTTCATAAACACTCAACTCCTAATCATCTTCTCCATATCACCAAAACTTCCAAAAACCATAGTATTATCCTTTTATATCCTATTCAAATATAGCCTAACCACAAAAATACTATTCGAAAACATAAAAAAATAGCTCACCCTTCACTAAACTTTCCAAAATAATCAAAACTAAATTCTCTAAATCAAACCACAAAAATAATCCCCCTCCATACCCTAATATTTATATTTATTTCTACTCTTCCAATAATCTTATCTCAATTTCATTCCATATAGATTTAATTTTTTGGATCTTTTTAATTTTCATATCATCTTCCTCAAAAATCCAAATGCTATCTTAGCGCAATAGTAAAAATTAACATAATATTAGAATACGCATATATCTTTTTTCAAAAAAATACTATTGAAAATTACGATAAAATAATTATGTTGATTTATAAAAGAACTAATGACAATAATAAAAAATAAGCCAATATTTGATAGGGAGTTCATAAAAGATATAAATTTAAAGATATTATTTTCCTCAATTTCTGAAAATATTATAAATTCTTTAATCCAGAAGGCCTATATCTTTATTTATGGCTTTTGATATTTTTTACTTCACTTTAGAATTTTTTTACTTCAATTTGCTTTTTGGTAGAAAAAAAATAATTTCATTATAAAATGATATTAACCATCCATTTGCCCTGCCTTTTATTTACTTCTTGTTACGTAGAATTCGCTTTATAATTAAGAAGAAATTTAAGGATCTTGTCTTAGATAACGATTTTTACTTTGGATTTTGATAGGAAAATTTTTATTTTACCTGCAGAGATTGGATTGTGGGAGTAATAAAATATTGTCAAAAATTGTGGTCGGCAAAAAAAAAAAGTGAGGATGATATTCTGAAATAAACTCTCTAAAGGAATTTGCAATGATTTTGTGATCTGCAGAGATTGGATTGTGGGAGTAATAAAATATTGTCAAAAATTGTGGTCGGCAAAAAAAAAGTGAGGATGATATTCTGAAATAAACTCTCTAAAGGAATTTGCAATGATTTTGTGATATTATCAGCATAGTTTTAAGTGGAAATCAGGAACTGCAGAAAAAAAAGGAAGTTTATAAATTTGTGAGAATTATAATGGATAAAGAAAAAACCCTAGTTTTTATTATTTCTTGTCTGGTTCCTGTGTTCAACACAATTATTTATGAATATCGTTTGTATATTGATCTTATATTTTGTTAAAAGTCTTATAGCGTTTATAATTTGAGATATATAATGAACTTATCATAAATTAACAAACAAAGATATTTTTTCCATAATCAATCGAAATTTTCAATGTGCTTAGAGCTAAGATCAAAAAATCAACTAATTATACAATACTTACAAAGCCACATGCTATGAGTAATTCTTTTACAAAGATATTTTCCTGCTCAACCTTGAAAAAAAATAGTATTAGCATAAATTGCCTAACAGATTATCTTTTTTTTATCAATAAGGAATAAATGTAATAAAAACTTATCTAATCCTAATAATATTTCTTTTTTGAAAAAAAAAGCATTCAATTGACAAATTTTCAGCTTTAAATAAGACTTTTAATGATTAGAAAGTAAAGTTTTGGACATCTGAAAAATATCGTAAAAAAGGTCAGAAATTTTGTAAAAGGGGATTTTTTTCTTTTAGATTTGTATGTTTGGATTTGAATTATGTATTTAAGTATATATTTTTATGCACTGCATTCTTTCTTAAAAGTTTATGATTTTTCTAATGTTTATTCCTATGATATTTTCATTATATGCAGATAAATTTTGGTTTTTAATAAAAAATTAACTTTTGTTACTCGATTTAGAGATTTTAATTTAAAAGAAACTTTAGATATACTGATATGCAATACTCAGAAACTTTTGCACTAAAGATCTACTATAAATTAATATTTTCTATGAAAATACTATAAAAAATTACTATTTCTATATTATTATATGTCTATCAAAATTATTCAACTAAAAAAGGCTTATTTTCAAACTTAAATCTATAAGATTTTCTATTTAACTAAAAAAATCCTTCTTTTCTATCAAATAATTTCATTTCTTCATCCTTATCTGCTTTAAGCCTAGTTTGTAAACTATATATATTTCTTCATCCTTATCTACTTTAAGCCTAGTTTGTAAACTATATATATTGTATTATCATTATATTACCTTATTCACTTATTCAAAATTTAAAATAGTTAGTCTATAATAATTCCATTAAAAATACATAATATAGCAAATATATTAAATAAAGACCTAAAGCTAAACATAATATTAGAAAAAAAATATTTGAAGCGGACTTGAAGATAAAAATTATATATGAAAATTGAAAAAATAGTCCAAGAAAAGGAAAAAGTCTTTGAGTGTAAGGAGTTCAAGATGCAAACAAGCCAACCAAACCAAACTATTGAAGTCTCTGAAGAAAGACTCATTGCAGCAATCTACTACTGGGCTAATCCATCTTCAAAAACACAAACATCCATAATTAGTCTTCAAAACCTCTTAAGAAACTACAAAGCTTTTCACGGTCCTCTCTACAACTCCAAACTCAGTTCTTTACTCTCTTCCTTACCACTAACAAACACCGCATCTTCAAAAATCCTATCAGGAGAGCTCCTATCTTCAAAAAACTTCGACCTTTTTCCCCCAAACAACATAACAGAAGCTATAAATTATCTATACAAAAACCTCGACCATCCTGAATCTCTAAATAAAACCCAAGAACTACTAAAAAACATCAACCTCGGACAACTCTTATCAGAAATTTCAAATAAAGATTCAGAATTAGCATTTAAACTTGTAACTTTAGCATATAGTCTATCAAGAAATGATTTTTTAGATGTTTTTATTCGATTTTTAGATGAGAAAATTAAAGGTAAAAGCATAGAAGAAATATTTGAGTTTCTAGAAACAAATGATGAAATGCTTAGAGTAGCCCCTGATGGGAAAATGCTCCATAGTGTTTATATGAAACTTGCTGGGATTATTTCAGGAAATAAAGGGGCTAAAGTATTAGCAGAATATATGCATAGGAGTATTATTAAAGAAAAAAATATGAAGTATTTGGTTGAGCTTTATATGCTTTGCGAACAAAAAGATGCGTTTGAAAAGTTTTATTCTGAGTTGTGCATAGAAAGACTTTTAAAAGGTAGCAAAATCGCTATTGAACAAGGAGTGTGTAGTAAAATACAAGCTTCTGTAGGCCCGGATAGCATGTACAGCACAGCTCTTTTATTAAAAAACACTATGGAACACAATTTTTTATGTCCGAAAATGAATGTTATTGTCACAAATGCCAAAATTGTCAGTTTGTTCAGCCCTTTTTCTCAAATCATCATTGATTATATACCAAAAGAACTTCCCCAATCTTTTAGTTTACTTTTAGAAAATTACTCAGCAGGGTTTAAAGAAAGATTCCCTAATAAAAAAATCAAGATTCTCTATTTAAATAGTATGATTGAAATGATATATGGAGGATGTGATATAATATGCAATTTCCTTCAAGCTTTAATACTTATAAAATTTAATGATAAATCTTCAATTACAGAAGATGAATTACTGTAATATTTATTTAGTCAATGTATTTCAACTGAAATTTTAACACCATCTCAAGTAAAAACTGAACTTGCATCTTTAAGTATTATTTTGAAGAAAACTGATAATGTTTATACCCTTAGTTCAATACAATCAAAATTCTTAGACTTGATAACAAAATCCCAAGCTTCAACTGAAGATACTTTTGAGTCTATGGAAGATATAAGAAAACCAATGTATTATGTTATTTAGTATTGATTGTTTTATTGTAAAGCTTTTAAAACAAAAGAAACAGATAGATGAAGCTTTTCTTTTTGAAGAACTACACAAATCATTGAAATTCTCCCCAGAAAAAACAACTGTTATGGAAAGGTTGAATAATTTGATATCAAGAGGTTTCTTATGGCAAGTAGAACAGTAAGTTTTATGTAGAACATATGGTTATATCCCTTAATTACTTATTTTTACTATTAAAATTATGGTTTTTATGTTGAAAAAGGTATGATTTTTTTTTTGATAGGTAAGTTATATGAAAAAATTCAGAGATTTGCATATTAGGCTTTGAATTTTGTGTATTTATGGATGTTTTTTATGCTATTATGTATTTTGAATTGTTTTACAAATTTTGTACTTTGATATTTATTGTTTACTTAATATTAGGAATTATGCATATTTTAGGTTTATGTTTAATAGCAAAAGTAGCTCAAATTATGATGATTTTTTATGAAGTATACAATATTTATAAGCTGAATAGAAATAAAATGATTTCTTTTGTGGAATAGATTTTAGAATGTATTTTAGCTGATAGGAATATATATAATTAGATAATCTATTCATGAAATATACAATTTTCTCTATTTGCTAGGATATTAATATTTTTGCAATCATCTTAGTTCATATTTAAAAACTCTTTGATAACTATAGCCTAATTGCCTTTATTCAGTCACCCTAACATAAAATCATTAAAAAAGTGCCAAAAGATAAAATCCCAAATCCTATACTCTCATCATCAAAAGCAACCCCAAAATAATATCCTCATAACTTTTCCTCAACACCCTAAAAACATTTCATCAAATCGCATGACCCTCCAATAACAAACTCTAAGCTAAAAAAACCTAAATCTTCCTCTAAACTCCCCAATCTACAATCATATCTTTTTCTTTCAAATCAAAAAAATATAACTTCTTCCCTACAACTTTCTTCTTAAAAATCCCATCCACAAAAAAAATCCCTAAATCTAACTACATAAAAACTTCAAATTCATCTTCTTAAAAAGTTGACATATAAATCCTTCATATAAAAAAAGCTAGTAAAAAATCCTATCAATGGTAAAAGTTATAAACCTAACTAATGAATATAAAGCTAAATTCTTATAAACAAGAAGCATCTAATGAAGGTCAAGATATCATCATATCTCCATCACATGATATACCTCATCAATCTTTCAAAATACTAAACAAATACCCTGATCCTTGCCAACCAAAAGTATGCGAGGTAGAGACTGTTAACAATGATAGTGATCTTATAAGAATATTCGAAATTAAACAAACAAATACTGCTTTTATGTTTCGTAGGGGGACAAAGCATAATTCAACTAATGTAGATAAAGCTATAGATGACTACAGAAAAGAACAAATGTTTTTTCAAATCATAGAAAAAGGAGACTTACAAGAACTCAGAGCACTTGAAGATATTATAGACTCTGATCCTAAAAAATGCGTAAATAGGTCAAAAAACTTGAATTCTATAGTAAATTGTAAAAATCGTGATGGGTATACACCATTATATTTAGCTTGTCGAAATGGAAGTTTAGAATATGCTAAATTTTTCATACACAAAGGTGCTGATTTTAGTATAAAATGTGGTGAAGAACAAGAAAGCTGCTTAGAAGTTGCTTCTAGATGGGAATATGCTCCTATAGTAAAACTCTTAATGAAGTACTCTTGGCCTTTAGAGGATATACAAAAGGCTAGAAACCTTACGAGAAGTAAGAATATTTATAAATTATTAGACAAAAAGAAAAAGTCAAAAAAGTGCTGCTGCTTTTCGTGAACTGGGCTAGTTAGTTTTTAATACCAGGTTTAAATTTGTATGTTAGTGCTTTTTTTTTTTTGCTAATAAAAATTATGAGTTTTTGAGGATAGATTTGATAGGGTGGATGTTTTGATAAGATTTTGTTGGATTGTGGTTTTTGGGGATTTTTTTTTAAGTGCGGTTTTGGGTTATTAGGTGTAAAAATTGAGTTATTTAGGATTTTTTTAAGATTTTTTTTGTAGTTTTTGAGAATTTTATTCTGTATAAACTGATGTGTGGGTTACTTTTTTTCTAGATTAAATTGTGTGTTTATATTATTTGGATATTTGTAATTTTAATGAAAATGATAAAATAGGTATATGGGGAATGATAATATAAGTCATGATAATATACAAATACAATATAATTCTTATGATTGCTAAAGAAAATATTTAATTGAATATTTCGTTATAGTCATAAACTATCATTTTCTTAATTATCACTTAAATTTCTTACATGCTAATAATCATAATAAAAATTTCCTTTTTATTTTCTCTTTAGTCTATAAACCCTTAGCAATACCTTTATACCATAATAAATATTCATCAGTATTCCTTTATTGAATATCTTTTTCCTCAATGCCAGCATCTTATTTTTAATCATTTACTTAAATTCAACATAAAACTGCTATAAAATTATAAGTCTTTATAAATTCATCTTCATAATCTTTTTCTTACCTTTTTCAACCTCTTCGCTTTAGATTTTCTTTCATAGAACTCAGAGGATTAATTTACCTTAATTCCTAGTTTTTTCATTATATAATACTATAGGTATTTTATTTAGTTTTACCTTTTTTTTTATACTCTTCAGCTCCAAGAGACTTTATTTTTCTTTCCTTCAAACTTTTAGGCAAATTTTAATTTCTTAACTTCAATAATTTTATGAAGAATATCTAGTTTTTTTCCTTTGGGCTATCAAGTTTAGATTAAAAAAAATTATTTTGGCTTGATATTGATTTAACCTTGCTTTTAAAAGATTATTGTGAATTTTAGTTTGATTAAGCTTGATAATAAGACTATTTATATTGTCTTCTTAGAGATCTTGACGAAAAAATAGGTTTGCTAAACTTGTATTTTGCTTGATACTAGCAAGATTTTCAGGTATGAATTTTCCTGGCAATTATTTATAAAAATTTGGGTTTTGTGAAAAATCTTATTGGCAATCTCAGTATTTATAGAACTTCAGTTTTTGTATGATTGTAAGAAAAAAAGAAACATTTTGGTTATATTAAAAGCTTATAATTTATTATCATATAATAAGTTTATTAAAGTAGTTAATTATTATAAGCATTTTTCCTTAGCTTATATTCTTTGTTTTTGCTTTCAAATTCAAGGCATAAGTCTCTCTTGATTTTCATAAGACTTTCTCCTTTTGGTACACAGACCAAAAAACATACAACATTCAAAAAACTGGACCTTTCATCTACAGTTAATAAATCAATATATTCGAATTTTTTTCCTTTAGAACTAATTATTTTCTTGGTATTTTTTATTTCACCAAATGGGCATTCTCTTATAATAATAAAACTATCAATTATCTGATCATTATTAGTTTTATAAGCTAATGTTAGTTTTTTTGTTATAGTTTTTCTGTTTAGAGAATAAAAAGATGAGAGAAGAGTAGCAAAACTCCCAATAATTATTAATCCAATATTTATACCTGGGATTGTATGTGGTACTATAGTACTAAGAAGTCCAAAAAACAAATAAGAAGCTGTAGGGGCAAATTTGTAAAACGCTTCTGAATGAGTTATTGTAACTGTTTGGCACAATTGAATTATTTCAATATTTTTCCCACAGAAAATCAAGTGTCGATTTTTTTCGATCAGTAAAAAAGTGTGAAGTTTTCTTAGTTTTTCTATTACAGTCTGTATTTTTCCAATATACAGTTGGATTTTATGTTCTTTATCATCTTCATTTATTATATAATCAGCAAAGATTTCAATAAATCCTCTGATATTAATTATATTATCAGCTTGGTCAAAAAGTTCTCGTTGTTTTAATAGGACATCTTTACATATGTAATCTGTTTTAAGAGTATAATCAATTATATCAGAAAAAATCTCAGAAATACATTCAATCATATTAAAATTATTAGGCATGAGTATTCTTAATATAGACTTAAACTCGTTATCATCAAAGTTGATAAAAAACCTAAATAAATTTATATGCCTGTAAATGTTTTCGATATTTTCATTAATAGCTTTTTGGCAATTTGGTGCTTTTATTAAAATCTCAAGAGCCATATAAGACAATGATGCTTTGTTTGAAATTTTTAGGGAAAAAATATGAGTAAAAGAGAGGGCCATGTTGTATTGAAAGTAAAGACTTATATTTGAAATCAAATCAAAACTCTCAATATTCTTTGCAAATTTATCGTTTATACATTTTTGATACTCTTCCCATAGTTTATAAATTTTATTTTCCTTTAAGATTTTATTAATTTTTTTTTCAAGTTTGCTATCTAGATTTTTGATTGCGTTTTTAAACATCTCAGAGTATCGGATAATTTTGGGGTAATCATTTTCTTTTCTATATTTTAGAAAAATGTTGTATTTAGAATCGTTTAAAAGCCTTGTTGGTAAAGACATTTTCATATGAGCTTTTATGTCTTCGTTTATAAGGGATTGCAATTCGTTTGAAAGTTCATTTTTTTCACCTTGCATATGTTTGTTTAGGATTTTATCAATAATTCCTAAATTCTGCTGTGTTTCATTCAAATTCAACACAATTCTATTAACCAAATCATAAAATCCAGTCTCTTCAAAATGCCATACATCATCAATTTTTTCAAGCTCTATATATTCATTCATAAAAGAAACTAGATTATTTTTCCTGTATACAACATAATAAGAACCAATAAAAAAATAGTTTTGATCAAAATATTCCCTGCACTGAGAAGTGTGAAATATATCAAAAAAATTCACAGTGTTTTTGATAAACCCTGAAATCATAACATTGACATCTTTTATAAAATCTTCAACAAGGTTTTGATAGAGCTTAAAAGTTAAAGCATCTTGTCCTTCAAAATATGGGTCTCTTATTACAAGAATTATATCTGGCATTTTACAATTAAATTTTAGACATACCCATGATGAATAATAAAATTTATATGCGAATTTGTGTTTATAATCTAATTGGGTCATATCATAATGAGTTATATGATAAAGAATAGTTTTTGAAAAACTAAATGCTGAAGATAATAAAAAAACATCTGAAAAATAATCATTTTCTAAAGGTGGAAGGAAAGTAAAATCAAGGATATCAAAGTCTTCATATTCTAGAATTTTAATGCTTGAAGAGCAAATATTAGCATGTTTTTTTTGATATTTAGGTTGTTTGCTTTTAAATGTAGAAATTAAAAATGATGTTTTGCCGATTGAGCATTTTCCTATTGACGATATTGTTCTGTTTGGATCATAAGATGATAAATGATATGAGTCTAAAGCAGAATGTATATTTTTTATGTCTTCCATAATTTATAAGACATTTTGAAATAAGTTTATAGCAGAATAATTATTTTGATTAAAAAAAATTTTTGCTAGATGCTTACAACTTGTAAAAATAATGAAGAAATTGTTAAATATTTAATAGAAAGTGGGATTTTGCATTTTGTCATATAATTTTATTAGTATTTTTGTAAATTATATAATGTAAAGATTTATGTATATGATAGATAAGGCATTTAAATGCTAATTCTTAAACTAAACTAAACTAAAATGCTTATTTCATGATGGATTGGCTAACGCTGTTATCATAATTTTTTTCAATTTCAAACTGCTTTTCTATCTTTACCTGATTAACACTAGTTTCATTTAAAACACAGACCATAAAGAATTTGACACTAAACTTAGCTGACCTAAGCTGATCTTTATTTACTGAAAAGGTAAATCTATAATTATATTTTTTTTTATCTTTAGAGATTTCAGAAACCTCAGGATATTCATCAGATTCAGTCCCATTTATTAACTGTTTAATAACAATAACATCTTCAATATAATATCCTTCATCACTATGC
Organism: Stentor coeruleus; assembly: GCA_001970955.1. Lineage (NCBI taxonomy): Eukaryota > Ciliophora > Heterotrichea > Heterotrichida > Stentoridae > Stentor > Stentor coeruleus. The sequence goes on along the minus strand of MPUH01000845.1, from coordinate 2,612 downwards.
ATTTCATGAGTAACAGTTTTTAATTCTTTTTTCTTAAGAAAAGGATATGCTATTAATGCTGAAGTTGCTATAGCACCTATAAAAAGTAAAGATAAAGATAACCCTGGAATTGCACTAACTGGAGCAAGACTGTTTATAAGACCAAATGTAAGTCCTGAAGCTGTTGGAGTCAATGCCCTAAATATAGTTTTAGACCTTAATCTTCCCTCTTTAATATTTGTATGCAATTTCATTTGTTTATCATCACATAAAATAAAAGGTTTATTGTATTTGAGAAAAGCCGAAGTGTGAAGATTCTTAAAAAATTTTAAAAGTGCTCGAGCGTCAGCCTTGGCATCTTGATTAATATTAGTATAGCTTTCTAGAATTGATATTAAATCAAATATTTGAACTTTGAAATTTAACTGCTTGTAGTGATTAATTTGCTTCTCAAGTACAGCTTTGTATCTATAATCATTGTTAATACTAAAATCAATTATTTCGTTATATAACTCATAAATGCATTCGTTTAAATTGATCTTTTTATATAGTAGTAATCTTATTATTTTTTTGAAATCTTCAATATCAAAGTATAAGCATTCATATAAACTGATATTCATTTTAATGTTTTCTAATCCATCAGCCACAGTTTGGGAGTCGTCTTCTAAAAGCATAATACTCCTTAAAAATTTATAGCATAATGATTTTTTATTTGATGGATCTAAAGAGAAATTATTTGAAAACTCTATTGCTGAAAGATACTTGAAATTTTGATATACTGAATGAAAGAGTTCAATATCTTTCTGATATTTTACAAATAATTTCTTGATATTATTTTCATGATCATTTTTTAGTTTCAGTATTCTGCTTTCATTTATTTTCTCAGATTGTTTTTTGAATTTAGTTAATGAATTACGAAGATCTTTAAGCATTTCGATAATTTTTTTTTCTTCTTTAATTTCCCTAAATTTTATCAGTGAACTATGTATTATTTCTGTATAAATACATTCGAGAATATAGCTACGAGTAATCACTTTTTTTTTAACATGTAAAAGTTGTTGTATTTTTGAAGTTAAATCGTTCTTAATATCAAACATTGCCGTATGTTCAAAACTCGTAAAATTTATTATATTTTGTTCTTCTTCAGACCTATCTTTAATTTTTTCCAACAACGTTTTGTCGCTTATTTCATTGTAATCCCAATTATTATTTTCTTTCTTAAACTCAATATATGCATCATTTTCTTTATTATACAGGCAAAAAAGATTAACAGATAATTGAATGCTGCTCATATAATCATTACAAAAAGTTTTGTCTCTAGCTTTGCTTAAATCTATAATTTTATTCACATCAACAATTTCATTAAAATTCTTCTTGTTTTTTGATTTACTTTTGTTCATCATCCTATCAATATTCTCAGCATATGAAGAAACAATAACATTAACCCTATCATGAAAGTAATTAACCATTAAAATATATTTCTCATCTGTAATCAATTTATCATTCGATACAAAAATAACTAAAACTATTTCTGGTAGCTTTTTGACATGTTTTAAGCTTATCAAGGCACTTTGAAAGTAGAAAAAGGCAAAATCTTCAATAAAATTCTCATTTTGAATCTCATTTTGCATAACTTGGATAATCACAGTATTAGAAAAGCAAAGTGCGCTTGACAGCAAAAAAACACTCATCTGGTTATCGGAATATTTTTTATCAAAAGAATTCATTAAAATAACATCAAAATCCGTAAACCCCTTTTTCTTAAAGCTGAAATTCTCCCAATGTTTCTCTGAAGGATAAACATTTGATGGTCCATCTACAGACAAGCCTTCATGATTTAGCAAGAAGTTTAAAAAATTGGATTTTTCATTCCAACTTGTTCCTATCATAGAGACAATTGAACTGTTTTCATTTTCTTCAATATAGAATTTGGATTTCTTATAAAGAATATTCATGATGTTCTTATTTATAATCAAATTTGGATTTTTTGTAAAGGAAATGTTCTATATTATAATGTTCTATATTATAATAAAATGATTAATGAAAAGTTTATATTATAATGTTCTATATTATAATAAAATGATTAATGAAAGGTTTTGGATTATGTCAATATAGATTAGTCTTATAATATAATTACATTGGCAAAATAGTTTATATAAGTAGGCCGACCTTATATGCGATATAGATTTTTGTAATTGACTAGTGATAGTTTTTTTTTTTTAAGTCTACATTTTATATTAACCCTCAACGCAATGCACATTTAGGTTGCAAATAACTAAGGCCTATCACCAGGGGATTATACAAAAGCAGATAAAGCCTATAAGGTATTTGCTACTATTGTAATGAGTATTGTAAGTGTGAGAATATTAATTATTATATGTGTAAATAATATATTTTGTTATAATAAAATGAATTCAATTTTTTTAACTAGGCTAAGTTTATTTTTTTTCTTATATTATAGCATGTAGATTAAATTCAAACTAACTGAGTTTGGTGAATCCCTATCTGAAGATAACAAACCGTGCAATCAATTTTTTGTTTTCTTCACATTATCTTACTATGAACATTTAAAAATTCTAACATCAATATACAATAATATCTCTAGCTTACCAAATCACAAAATTCTTTAACAT
>MPUH01000844.1:0-32188 GCA_001970955.1 Stentor coeruleus | reverse complement strand
GGATAAGAGGAAGTTACAGTTGTGAAAGATAAGGAGGGTGATAGAGAAAATGCTTAGGAAATGATGATAGGTGTTAGAGAGAATGAATTGAGAAGGAGATTATAGCTTTAAAAGGTGGATAAGTTTTATGGTTTGGTGTTAGAGATATTGAAGGAATTTATATGGATTTGGAAATAGTTTTTAGTTATAATAATGCTTTGATTTTTTATTTTGATGTGAATTTAGATTGAAATGTTTATAATGATGATAGATTTTAAGAATTATTTGGGGAGAAATTATAGAATGGAAAAAGGAATGCAATTAGAAATTTAATAATGGTAAAAACTGAAGGTATATTTATTCTTGCAGTAAACTATTAGTGATCATTGTAATGGTCTTATGCGGATTGTGTTATATTTTATATAAATAATTACTACACCAGATCTCTTTTAAATAATAAAACATACTAAATACATTTTTAACCTTGAGTATTCATAAAAAAAATGCATTCTCCAATATATAATATCTAAAATTCTTAAAACTCTACTATAAAATCATGCAATAATATCTTACCTTATTTCATATACCCATTTGCTTTAAAAAAAAAACCTAGAAAACCTTATCAAGAAAACTATAATAATTATCATGGATTTACTTTTCAAGGGCAAATCCCCTGAACTGCAGATAAAAAGTCGAAAGCGGCAATTCCAGCCAAGACAAAAACACAATAGAAAACGTAACGAAAGCTTAGACACTACGCATTTTTCGGAAATCGACATGGACAGGTCAGGTTTTTACAACAGAATATCTTTACTTCAAGAATTCCCAATCAAATCACATCAAGAAAAATCACTTCATGGTCACTGTTCAGTAAGCCCAAAAATCCGTAGAAATAGCCGCTTAGACCATACTAAACGATTAAGTCCTTATTCTGTTCATAATAGTTACATAACAGTAGCTGAACGAGTAGCTAAACCAATACACAAAATGAAGCAAAAACCTAAAATTGACTTGTTAGCTTTACAGAATCATTTTTTGGAATTTCAGAAAAAATCTATGTTTCTCTTGAAGCAGCTTGAAAAAAATGTACTTGGATAGTTTTTTTGATAATTTAATGATCATGAATAGATTAATGTAAGAATGGATTTATTATTGATGAATAGAGATGGAAGATTAGCAGGATTTTAGTGATTAAGGGAGTTTGATTGAAGATATGATGAAAGATGATTTAGGAATAGGATAGAGGAATTGAGATGGATAGAGGTGGTAATAGGTTTAAAGGCTGTTGATATGATAATTATTTAGTAGGGATAGATTGGCATTAGTTTTTATAGCTTTTAAAAAGTGTGATGCTGCATAAACTACAAACCATTTTCCAATCTAAAATTCCTCCTAACACTTTCACAAAAAAATCCCTAAAAATCATATTTTAAACTGTATAAAAATAATAATATCCATATTATTATCTTGGTTTCCACCTAGGTGGGGTGGCAGGTCTAAGCCTCAAACTGTCTTCATTTTCAATCCAACTATTCGCAGATCCATTTAACGGGTAAATAATCTTAGGAACAATTTCTAAATTCCTTTTAACCAACAATATCGCCCCTGCATTTTTATATTTCCCACAATAATCTGTTGCTGAAAACAAAGTTATCATCTCAGCAGGGATATTTCTTTCAAATCCTTCCATAACACATTCATGAGATCTAACAAGACATCCAAGTTTATTATCACTAAGGAATTTTTGCACACGATCTACACCAAATCTGAAAATATTCCCAAAAATACTCCTTGTTGCATGAGGTTTAAAACCAAGTTCACGTTCATTTTCACATGGGTCAGCCCAAAGGATATCCATTATAGCTTGTTGTTCAGGGGTTTGAGGTAGATGATTTATCATAATAGGTTTTGATAATACTTCAAGATCTTCAATAGTCCTAAGGTTTTGAGAAATTCCTCCATGTAAACAAATAATTTTATCTTCAATAATAGCACATAAAGGCATATATTCAAACATACGATTCAAGCTTGCAAATACTGAAGATGGCTCAGCTGGGTCTTCTTCAAGCCTTGTCCTACATTCTTGAGCAAGTCCATAGTGTATATTAATTTGCTGATCCTCATGATGTCCTCTTAACATAATAATCTGATCAGGATATTTTACTTTTAAAGCCATAAGTAAACATATGATTTCTAAAGATCTTGACCCTCTATCTACATAGTCTCCAAGAAACAAATAGTCAAAACTTTCTATATCCCCATCGCCTAAGTGTTCAGAAGGTTCACCATAATTTTCAAAAATCCTTAAAAGGTCGATATATTGGCCGTTTAGACTACCGAAAATTTTGACTGGAGCTCTCATGCGTATAACATTTGGCTCTTGTTTCATAAGTTCTTCGCATTCATGGATTAAAGAGAGAATTGAGTCTTTTTTTATTTGCATGCGGTTTAAGTCGGTTGCTGTTTTGACGAATTTTACTTCAGGAAGATTATTCCAATCGTGTGTTTTAAGAAGCATATCTACTATAATACCACTTGGGCTTTCTGTGATTATTTGAGGTTTAGTCGCACTTGGTGGAAGAGGTTTGACGCCAAGTCTTTTACCTTCTTCTTGAAGTCGGTCTATTGGAACTTTTTTTACTGTTTCGCTATAGTCGTCATTTTGTTCTCCACCCATAAGTACAAGGACATTAGATGCAAGACGGATTTCTGGGGTTTTATTAGCAGCACGAGAAACCCGGGGGATCGGTCGATTTTGGTCAAGGTTTATTTTTGGTTCAGGAATGCTTCTGGGTATTGGTTCGGTTCTACCTAAGAGTTTGCTTGAATCCAATTTTACTATGCTGTCAGTTGGGATGTTAGGAGTTTCATTTTCAAAACCCCCGTGGATGTACACTTCAGAGTCTAAAGTCCATGAAGCATGTCTAAATCTTTGTATAGATGGGAATTTAACCCATTCACTACTTTCTGTATCATAAGCTTCAACTGGAACAACCTCTCCAACTTGATTAGTCCTTCCACCCAAAACAAGCATCTTACTTCCTATAAACAAACTTGTATGTTGATATCTGGAAAAAGCTTGCTCAGCTGTATTTTTATATGGAGCTCTAACCCAATCCCATCTACCATCTCTATGTCTTCTTAATCCCCATGTATCATTAAGTGCTGATTGATCATTTGTCCTTCCTCCAAATATAACCATCATACCCATTGCTGACCCTGTTGTACATAAACAAGCTGAGTGATAAACTCTTGGTTTAGGAGAGTCACCTTGAATTTCAAGCTTATTCCAACTAAATGGAGATTTTTCTACATTTAAACTCCAAACATCATTCACTGACTCATTTCCTGTATTTCCCCCAAAAGCTAAAAGATGTGGCTTTATAAAAATTAGTGAATGCCCATATCTTCGTCCTGGAGTCGACCCTACAACTGGGACAATCATCCAACTTCCTTCATCATCTCCTTTCCGTAAATCTAACAAGTAAAGATCATCTGATGCTAATGATCCACCACCTGTTGCACCGCCATATATAACCAATTGAAGCCCTTCTACAGCACACGATGCATGTGCCGCTCTTGCTGATGGTGCCAAACCTGTAACTCTATCAATTCGTGACCATGATCTGCCGGCAATATCAAAGCAAAAAGTATCACCAGTAATCGAATATTTCCCAGTGTCCCCAATAGCCCCTCCAAACAATATAACTTTTGTCTTAGAAATAGCTGTTACAGTATGGCCAAAACGAGCTTGTGGGGCCTGACCACTAGTCTCAATTCTTTGAACAATTCTTTCAGCCCTTAAGCCTTTCATTTTAGCTTTAAAATATGAAGGCTTTTTCATGGAACATTATCCTTTCTAACAACCCTATTTTATCATAGCCTTCAGCATAGAATCCTTATTAAAAGTTAATCTTCTAATTATATTCATAGATAAATATTATAAGATCATATAATAAAATGCTTATATTATCTTTTAAAAAGAGGTTAAAGTAACTAATAAAAGCTAAACAAGGGTATATGTGAATTGAAATAATATATTCAAGTAATAATCCTATGAATTCAAAGGGTTTTAAGTATCAAAAGGGTAATTTTTAAAGCAAACAGCATTTATTCAACATCCTTATTATCAAATATTACTAAAATATTAAAATATAAACACATATAGCATTGATGATGAAAAATAAAGTAAAAAATGTATTAGATTTTTAACCTAATACCTGCAACATCCACAAAAGATTCTAATTTCTTTGGTGATAAACTATGGGCATGATAAATAGTAAAATTGTATTGAGAATTTTTCTAAATAAGTACTTGATCAGGAAGTTGTGGCAGAATTTATGTCTAAAGAAGAAAATACAGGTTGTTATCTTTGAAAACCTCGAAGAAGATCTCAAATCACATAACTTAAGTTTATTATAATATCATTTGAATTTCATATATAATACTCATTTGCTTATAATTTTCACTTACAGATACTATTAGTTTTTATATTTCCACTAACATTTAAATACTTATTAAAGTTCTAATGCTTAATCTAGAGTTCTAATCTTATGCCATTTGGTCTTTTCCGCAATGATTCCTTGATTTGTAAGTCCTTCTAAAATGTTTTTAGATACTAACAAAGCTTTGTTTGTTGTTTTGAATACAGCTTTAGCACTACAAGCTGTCCGGTCACCAATTTCAAACTGGCTTGCATTTCTATATGGAGCCACATAATCTGAACTAGGGAGTCGGTTTCTGTAAGAATTCGGATCATAAGCAACGAGAGGTTTTTTATTCATTCCTGCATGCATATCAGTGTGAACTCTATAAGTAGCTCCAGAATGGCTCACGGTTTCTGAAGATCTTTTTTGGTTGACCCATGAATTCGGAGCTTTATATCCTGTTTTTGTCACAGGGAAAGACACAGCCACTGTTTGGCCGTTTTTTGTAGCCACATGCTGGCAGGAGTCTACTCTGGTAGATTGAAAGAATTTTGGTGACTTGGTCGATTTTAAAGTTCCTTCCATTTATAATAACGTCCTAGTAATTATTTCCTGTATGATTCAAATATGAAAACATTGCTTTAAGAAAAGATATAATTTCATGAATATACTTATTTTGTTGTTATAAAAATAGAGAATTTATCTAATTCTTCTTGATTATTATTAGCAATAGTCCATATAGGTAAACTTGCTGTTTAAGTGAATTTGATGAATTATTCTCTAAGAAATTTGTTTGTGAAAATCAACGGCAAGTTTTTATTCTTGATAAATTTAATAAAAATGTGTATTACTATCTTAATAATATTGTACACATATAGCTGTTATTATAGAAGGTCTGAGATTAAAGGATTAAAGATGATTAATATAATTCATAAATCTTAGCATTTAGAAATTGAAGGCTCAGCTAAAATGAGTAAGACTAAATCGAAAATTGATAGGGAGGATGAGGTAAAAATAAGCGAACAATAATTACATAATAAATCTAACAAGATTTTCAAATGTAAAACTAAGCATATACCACTCAGGTTTAGTTATGAATATTTTAAATACTTTTTTTATAACAATAATATTTTATTGACATCATGTAGTTTTACTCGGATTTAAAGTATCATTCATAATTCTGAGATCTATAGTTAAATAAATCTTTTATAATAATAAGAGGGGTATGCGCTTCCCTCTCCACATTATAAATCTTATAGGATTTGGAGATGTGGCTATTTCAGTTCATGAAGTATTGGAATTACGTTTAAACAAACTTCAGCAATACCGCCTATTGATTTTAAAAATGCAGTATTTAATTTAGTCTGGGGTACTGGCTTTCTTATTTCCATATCAGAAATCCCAAATATGTAGAAATATTAAAAGGTTTGGACTATTGTTAACTGCATCTCATGTGATTTTTGATTTAAAACTGGATAAGCTAAAAAAATTCAATTTGGATCTTTCCGAGTATGTAACACACACTATCGCACAATGGACATACACATACAAGTGCTTTTCACTATATTCAGATCACAAATAATAAGATAAGAAGAGGAAAATATATAGGAGTGTATGTTGGTAGTCCAGCTTTACCTGGTTAAAAAGAGCTTATCGATTCAATTAAATATGTAACAATAGAAAATTATGCTCAAGTAATTCAAATATTTTAATCAACCACATTTTATGATGTTTATTACGAAAATGAAATTTTTATAAGCTTCTCAATAGTCCGAAGTTAAAACAATTCATAAATCTTGCAAAATATCAGTTAAATAATCAGTTAGCAAAAGATCAAACAGATACAGTTAAAAAACTAAATAATAATCCTCTGCTAAAGATTGATGAAATTAGAGATTTTATAGACTGTTGTTATAATTTATTTTATAAAACAGTTTGGAAATATAAAGGAAGATTAAATTATACAGAGAATTTAGGAATAAGCTACAAGAATAAAGTTTTCAGAAATATTGATGCATATGCTGAAAAATTCTTGTCATGCAGAAACGAGGATTTCTCAAGTATAGATTAAGCTATTATATTTTTTTATTTATAAATTGTATATAGTTCAATGAATAAAATTAAGTTCAGGCTAAGATTTAATGTATAATAAATTTAATAAAGCAGTAATCGATTTGGTTTCTTTTAAAATGAATAAACTCAGAGATATATAAATATTATGCTATAAAATTATTATAGTGATAACATCATAAATATTATTATTTCTAGATAGGTTGAATATGATTTTAAATCTAATTAGAAGGAATTTGTTAAAAATCATGCTTTGGATCAAGATTTTTTTGAAAATTTTTAAGTATGCGATTTATAGCTTCTGGATTTGGATGATGATTTGTAGACATAACTTTTAAATATATATATTTTTAAGATTGTTTATTGAATGAGAAAAGCTATTTTATATGAATTTATCATACTGAATAATTTTATGATTGACATTTTAAATTTCTGTTGTTTTCTGAGGAATTATATATAGTCAGATATCATTTTGTTTACTATAATCTTATTTTATTATAAATTGTTAATACCTAATAATATTAAATTGTCTTATAAGATATTATTATAATGTCAACCAAAAAGGGAAGACAATCTAAATTATTTTTTGAAAAAAACCGTGTTAAAAAACCAAATCGATATTTTTTAGACTTGCCAAGACACTCTAAAAAAACTCCATCTCCTGAAAGTATCATACTTGTAAATAATAAACTCGACTTGCTTGATTCATTTAAATGCTCATTCCAAGTTAGTAAATCTCAATCAAGATATTTAACTCCAATACAAAGCTCTAGGACTAAGATTCCACCAGGAAACCTTGTAAGTCTTAATGTAAACCACTATGGCTTAGGCAATGCGAGAGCCAAAATTCTTTCAACTGCAATTAGAAGCATGGACCGGCTGAAAAAAATCAATCTTAAAGGTAACGGGATTATCGAAACTGGTGCCTCAAGCATCCTAAACTCTATAAACCGTGAGAATATCCTAACCTTAGACCTCTCAAGCAATAGAATCGGTACTCTCGGTATAGATTCTCTCTGTAGTATCCTCAAAGATGACTATTGCACATTAGAAGATCTCAATATCGAAAGAATCCAAATATCTACTTCATGCCTAAAAAGCCTTTGTTCCTCATTAAAACACAACAAATCTTTAAAAAAACTAAACCTCGCCAACAATAACATCGGCTCAGGATCAGGAATTTTCTTAGCTGAAATGATAGACTATAACAATACTCTTGAAAAACTTGATTTACAATGGAATTACATCAAAGGCCCAGAAGCTATAACAATCTGCAAAGCTTTACAACATAATAATACTATAAAAATTCTTGATTTCTCATGGAATTCTTTAGGTCAAGACCGTATAAACGACAGCATAAAAAGATTTTCCTATCATTTGTTTCTAAATAAATCGATAAAACATTTAGACTTGTCTAATAACAACTTCTCAGCAGGAGATTGTAAGATATTATCAGAGACTATTAAAGTTAATCACAAAATAAAAGGTTTACATTTTGAAGGGAATTCTGGTATTGTGAATGCCCTTGGGTATATTGAGACAAGAGAGTTTATAAGTTCACAAAGCGATACAAACAAAGGGAAAAATACTTGTAATGATTTACGATCAGAAGATATCATGTGTTGGATTTGTCACAAATGGACTGATGTTACTATAGAATGGGATCCAAGCTGTATAGTATGGAACAGACGTCTTAGGCATTTTGCTTTATTCAAATTATCATCTCAGACAGAACCAGTATACATTCATTTTGAAATCGATAATTATGAACCTTTTTTGCTACAAAAAACAGAAACAGGGATTTATAAATGCACACGGTCTGTGCCTAAAGGTAAAACAAGGTTTTTTTTCACATATAGAGGTGTGGGTCAAATATCAAATCAATACTCAATTGAAGCTGCAGACCCAGTTATTGAAAAAAATGTGCACTTTTATGCTGAGTTTTCTAAAAAGGTTTTAGTTGTTGTGGTCAATTGTTTTGATAATGAAAATAGTATGTCAATAGCTGTTCCTCGACCTATTATTGATGAGTATCAACTTCCTCCAGGGGATTTTCCTGAGCCTGATATACCATTATGGAATTTTGAGAACTCGATTTTCGCTGGGTATATACAAGATACTCCTGAGCTTTTGAATAAATGTTTTGAAGCTGATTGGGCTAATTCTAAACTTCATAGGCTGATGAAAAATGACTCAAGTAGGTCAGTTTGTAAGGAAATAGTTAGAAGGGAGTATCAAAAAATGTAAGAGTTATGAAGATTTTATACGTATAAATACTTAGCTTCTTTGAGTATGAGTAGCTCGTTGTATAGTGTGAGCCTTAGTGTTTTGACGGATTTGTATCAGAAAAACGCTTTTTTTGATAGGAATTTCAAGCTTTCTGACCTTGATATTGATATTAAAGCTTGCACACATGCTAGTACTAGTTTGCAGTTGAATAGTGCATATAGTGTTGTTAGGCATGAGTTTATGGAATTACAAGTTAGAACTGCGGTTGATAAATACTTAAGGTCAGGGATTTGCATATACGATAATGGGATTAGAGAAAAATATATAAAAACAAGNGAATAGTGCATATAGTGTTGTTAGGCATGAGTTTATGGAATTACAAGTTAGAACTGCGGTTGATAAATACTTAAGGTCAGGGATTTGCAAGTCTGAAGCTGAGTCTTTGGAATATTTTTACTCGCAAAGGTTCAATTTCTCAATAAATCCTACAGAATGGCGTATTAAACGCTACTACAACGAAGAATGTGATACAGTTTACCTATCAAACAAAGACTTGATGTTGCAGATTTACGAGAACACAAAAGGAAGATATACAAATACTATAGAGAAAAAAGGTTTGCTTGAAGAAGACTTTGTCCAGTTGCTTCAAGAACATAATTTTTTCAACGATAAATTCACTATAAGATATGGTTATATTTGCTTTCATTTAGCACTTATGACTTATATTGATGAGCTAAGCAGTAATTCTTATATGCTTGCTGGGTTTTTAGAATTTCTTGAAGCTATTGCTAGGGTTATAGACCTTATGGACTCGAAAGATTTAGAAAAAGATGTCCTTATAGGGTATTGTAAGCCTGAAATTAGTTTGGATAAGAAACTTGATAGTGCGTTTATGTGTTTTGATTATCTTAAGCCTCGTAAAAGCAAGAGATAAATAAATAATTTTTTCCACAAAGAGTTTTTTAAATTATTAGATTTATTAGAAGAAAAATAATGTGATAGGATGATGGATAGGTTTTAGTATATATGTAGATAAGTTCATTATTTTAAAAATTATGAGGATTTGTTATAAAACTTAGGCTTGTTTATAAGTTTTTTTTATAAATAAAGGTTTGGTTTTTAACTTATGGTTTATTTGTTGAAGAGAATATGATATAAATAAATTTAAAAAATTGATATCATATGAAATTTGACTTCCTATTTTAGCTATTTATGATCTCTGCAACTTTTTTGAGCATTTCGTCCTGCTGAGCTTTGAAATCTACTGAGTTCCCTACAGCACTACAACTAAGTGGAGGTTTAGCTATGAGTTTAACTTTTCCACATATTTTTTCTAAATAAGTCCTCAAATATTTATAAACACCAAAATTCTCATGTTCTTCCTGCACCCAAACAACTTCTTTCTGACAATCCTTAACCGCTTTTTCAATCTCTTCATAAGGTAACGGAGAAAGTTGTTCAATAAGTAAAATACTAATATCACTAAACTGTGCTTTCAAATCAAGGTAAACTTTTCCTGAGCAAGCAATTAGTTTTTTACTACCTTTTCCTTGATTACTAACAACAACAGGTTTAAAACTACTGTTTTCATCAAAGTCTTCAATACTAGAAAAAGCGAATTTATTCCTTAACCCAGACTTGGGTGTTCCAATAACAATAGGTCTTCTAAAATTCCTCATCATAGCATTTCTTAACAAATGGAAATAATTCGATGGTATAACTAAATTACACACTTCAATATTTACTTGATTTGCTAATGGGTCATTAACTAATCCTAAATACCTTTCAAGCATAGCAGAAGAATGATCAGGACCTTGTCCTTCTTGTCCATGTGGTAAAAGCATAACAAGACTACTTTGTCTCATCCATTTAGATTCACCATTTGCTATATAAGTATCTATAAATGGTTGAGCCATATTAGCGAAATCTCCAAATTGTGCTTCCCATAAGACAAGGTTTTCAGGATGATCTAATGAATACCCATATTCAAAACCTACAACAGCAAGTTCTGATAATATACTGTTTACTATAAACAGTTTTCCTGGGGTTAAATTATCAAGAGGGACATACATTTTTTCTGTGTCTTGGCAATAAAAACCTATATTCCGTTGAGAAAAAGTTCCACGAATTGAGTCTTCACCACATAAACGTATATTATAACCTTGTTGAAGCAAAGATCCAAAAGCTATAGTTTCAGCTGTTGCCCAGTCAATTTTGTTTTTAGCTAAATTGTCTAATCTTGAATGCATGTTTCGAATAAGAATAGGATGAGCTTTAATTGTTGATGGAATATCAGCTGATAATTGAATGATTTCTTGTATTTTTTGTTTATTATACCCTGTTTGTTGTTTATTTTTATTATGAGTTAAGACTATATCATTCCATTGATCATTATATTGTGTAAGTTTTATCCTTCCGTAATTGTCATGACGAAGTTCTTCTTTTTTTTGTATTTCAAATTCTGAATTAAGATGATGCTCGAATGTTTCTAATAATTTATCATAGAAATCTTGTTTTATGCTACCTTCGTTTATTAGTTTTTCTGCATAGATTTGTGCAGTGCTTTTTAGAGATCTTATTTTTTTATACATAAGAGGGTTAGTAAAAGTTGGGTCTTCAAGCTCATTGTGGCCGAATTTACGATAGCCGACTATATCTATGACAAAATCATTTTTAAACCTGTTACGGTATTTTACAGCAAGTTGGGATAGTTTAACTACTTCATCAATGTCTAAAGCATTTACATGGACAATTGGGGCTTCAATTATTTTATAAATATCCGTGCAATAAGGTGTTGATCGGCATTCTTCTTCAGTTGCTGTATATCCAATTTGATTATTGGCTACTATTTGAATCGTCCCTCCAACAGAAAATTTTTCCAAATGAGTCATTTGAGTAAGTTCATAAACAACACCTTGTGCTGCAACAGCCCCATCTCCATGTACCCAAACATGCATTGCCCTATGATTTCTATCAATTTTTGACCTAGTTTTTCCCATACCAACTGCTCCTCTGATTTCCAAATGAGCCGAATTATGAGTATTTGTAATTTTAAGGTTCTTAAGTTCAGGTCTTTCTACTGTTGTTCCAAAATGTAAGTCATCTGAAAAATAGTACATTTCTTTGTTTAAATCCTCAGGCATTATAGAATATCCTTTGATTTTCCAAAACATGTTCCTAAGTGGGTAATTGAATAATGAGACAATTATCCCTAGTTTTCCTCTGTGTGGTAAAGAGAATATTAAAGAACTTGGTATCGGCGAATGAAATTCTTGGCATATTGAATATAAACTTGGGACCATTGCCTCAAGACCTTCACCTGAAAATCTCTTATAAAAGGAGAATTTCTTATTAAGGAAAACATCAAAGGAATCTTGCATTTGTATAAACCTAAGGGAATTCATTTTCTGAGCTAAGGTCAATGGGGTATTTAAAGTTTTTTCCAAGTTTTCTTCAAGCCAATTCTTTTCTTCAGAGCTTGTGACGTGTGAGAATTCAGAGATTATATGTCCAGGTTTTGCTGATGCTGAAAGAGGATTTATACCATTATAAATATCGTTCTTTGTCCTAAAGTTCCGAATCAGTGTTGAAGTTAACGATTTAGGCCTTTTGAGTATGAGTTTAAGCATATTGACCAATGAAATTTATCCCATGACTTAAACTAATTAGTGGATAATATAATGAAGTCTGATTGTAGTGAAAATCATAGATTAAACAGAGAAAAAAACCTTTTAATGATAGAATTACTATAGGAAAAAAACTTATAAATTAGGCTAGTGGGAATTAGATGAAGAATATATAGTTTTTATTATAAAACTTGAGTGAAAGTGTGGATTTGATAGATATTGCTTAAAAAATAATGAAGGAAGCTATGATGGAAAAAGTTTTCAGAGATTTGTTGATTTTATTGGAATTTTGAAGGAATTGATTTGAAATAACAAATTAGGATTTGGATACAGATATTATAAGATCTGACCCAAGGTGAACAATTGAAGAGAGGATAGATAGAGATTGATTTGACTGAAGATGTGCTGTATTGGATAATAATGGGAAATGGATTATCTGATTAGTATATACCCGCAATTGCTTTACTATAGAATTTTAGGTGTAGCATAGGTAGATATTATATTAAGAGTAATTAAATAATATAACATTGCTATTAAGTATATGATAAAGCAATTAAAATTTTCCTTTTAGTTTCCTATACAATAAAAATTCTTATAAGACAAAAATTTTCATATAAACAAAACCTGCTCTTAAAAATTATTATTTTACTTGTAAATCTTCACAAATGAGAGTATCCTTCATCAGAAAAATTATTTTATATAAGTGTAAATTTAGGCAACACAAAAAAGCTAAAGATAATTAAAGTTTATACATCTGCATAGTAAAAATATACAAAAATCGAAATATCATCTTATGATTAAATCTAAATATAACAAAATATTTCACAACAAAAGCCTATTTGTATATAAATATACTTTCTGATAAAAATTCTAATAAAAGCTTTATCGAAACATGATTTTGTCCAAAACTTAAAGTATTTTATACAAAAATCCTATAAAGTTGGCATAATTATCTATATTCAAACACAGAAAGAATATATTTATGATATTCATCTAAGATTTTTTGTAATGCAATAGCATTTTTTTTTAGAATAATTCTAATCTAGTAAATTTTACATAATTTCATTTGTCTCTAAAGGTGAATTAGCTTATTTTAACTCTTTTTTTCAAATATTTTTCCTAATGTTTATAATTTTATAAAAAGTTAATCCTTTTAGTTCAAACTTAGGAAGCCATTAATGATTAAAATTCTTTAAATAGTCAAGTCTTTTTTAAAAGGATTTTTCAATATAGAATAACACATTTTCAGTCAAATTTTGCATAATTTCAAAAATTACTTATGAAAAACGATATTTTTTTGAATATGAGAATGTATATGCATCACAAATAATGAAATGTAAATGGATTATGCATAAGAAAGTATATTTTCAAAATCCAGGGTAATATTTTATAATTCATGATCCCAGCTTCATACTGAATATTTATTATATCATTTCTTACGTTCACTTATATAATTGTAATAGAAAACCATTTTCCAGCCATAGTGTTTTTTACCTTATATAAATATAAATTCCAACATGTACAAATCAACAACTCTACGATTTATGATAGCAAAACTAAGTGCCGATTTGTCTCCTGCAAGCCAAACAAACACATCTGACTCTACACCAAGCACATCAGTAAGGAAAAAGCCCAAAACCTCAAGTTTTCAAAAAGCTGTTGCCAAATATGATATTCCTAATGAGGCCCTACCTGAAAGTGTCGTCACACAAGCAATAAAAAAAGTTAAAAACCAAGCATATATAAAACACAAAAAAAGCAATTCGTTTTCTGAAGGACTTGGCGATACTAGTATAAGCCAATTATTGTCAGATGGTAAATACAAAAAACAGGAAATAAACGAAACTGCTACTTCAGGAAAAATTTTATGTATAAGTAAACCAGGTTCAATATCTGATGATATGAACTATGACGATGATGAAAATTATTATAAAGGTTTTATAGGAGATGATATAGCAAATAGATATAAGATTCTTGGAGCTCTAGGCAAAGGGACTTTTGGTGAAGTTTTCAAATGCTTAGATAAGAAAACCAACACAGAAGTTGCAGTAAAAATCATCAGAAACGAGAAAACTTACAGAGAATCAGGCGACCAAGAGCTATCTTTGCTTAATGAACTTTCCGAAATCTCATTAGAATCACAAGAAAATATAGTCAAACTTCTTGACAGCTTTGAATTTAGAGGCCATTTGTGTCTAGTTTTTGAGTTACTAATCGCAGACTTGTTTCAAATTATTGAAAATAATAATAATTGTGGTTTGCCAATTAACAACGTTAAAGCAATTATCAAACAAATTATCCAAGCTTTACAAGTTATGCATAGTTTAAAAATGATACACTGTGATATAAAACCTGATAATATTATGTTGAAAAATAAAGATCAGAATTTGGTTAAGATTATTGACTTTGGCTCATCTTGTAAAGAAAGCAGAAGGTTTTTAGAATATGTGCAGAATAGGAATTATCGTGCACCAGAGATTGTTTTTGATATTGATTATACTAAAGCTATTGATATATGGTCTTTAGGGTGTATAACTATTGAGCTGCTTACTGGAAAGAGTTTGTTTAAGGTTGAGAATGAGCAGGAGTTGTTTAGAAGTTTTGTTAACACTTTTGGGTATCCTGAAAAATATTTTGTCAGGAAAGGACGGAGAAACCATATTTTTATAGACAGGCAAGGGAGGTTTAAAGTAAAAAGTGCCCCAAATACCAACAGTATAAGAAATATACTTCAAGGTTTTGACTTAGATACTATAAATTTTGTTGAGTCTTGTTTAAAGTGGATTCCTGAACACAGAATAAGTGCTGATCAAGCTTTGGTTCATCCTTGGATATCATCTTATATCAAAGATGAACTATAAAAACATTTACTAATATTAACTTGATATTAAGTTTAAATTTTCTGGGTTTTTTTTATGGATTTCTCAGGTTTTTATATTTTTTTTAGTACAAATTTCTTATTTTAGTAAGATTGCTTGTGCTTTCAAAAAGACTGATTTTATCTTGATGCAAATTAAGTAGGAATTTTTGATTGCTAAGATTAAAAAATGTTTTTAAAGGAAAAATTCTTTGATACGATATTTCTTAGATGATTATATGAACTTGAGGTATAAAAACTGTATTTTGAGAGTTTTAGAGTTTTTGCAAGGGATTAAATGATTAATAAAATTTTAATCATACAGGCAATAAAGTCTATATGCACAATTGAGGATATGCACTTTTAACTAAGGATATTAGGTTAATTGGCCTATAATTGTTTTTTTTTTATCTCAAATACAACTTTATCCTAGCTGTGGGTCTATATCTTAAGCTCTGGCTATAAATCGACATATTTTACTATTAAAATCTCTTAAACTATTATATAATAAAATTATTACAAGAAAATTATCAGAAAACTCTTCCTTCCTTGCCTTTATATAATAAAATAACATATAAATTACCAAACTAAAAAACTGTATTTTAAATCATCATAAGCTTAGATTTTATCTTTAAACATTCAAATCATCCTATCAAACCATAAGGCAGAATATTTTACATACAAATAATAAACGACTTATAAATTTAAACTCAAGAGCATCTACACCAAAACGATGACGATTTTATACTTCCTTTAAGATAATCTACAAGCGCCGGGTTTTTCGTTTCCTTAAGGGCAAGCTTTATTTCATTTTTGCTCCATTGTGTAGAGTTCATAAGGCATTTTACAACAATAATATGATTCCATCTACATGCAACTTGTAAACTATTTTCGCCATTTGAATCTAAATGTGGATTAGCTCCAGAATCCAATAATACTTGTACGGTCTCTGAATATCCATTCCGAGCAGCTTCATATAAAGGTCTTATCCCATAAGCATCAGGTTTATTGACAAAAGAATTAGAATCTGTACAACTTCTAACATACTTAAGTGGATTAGTATCTATAAGATCTCTAATAGCATTAATATCTGCATTAGAAGACCTTTTAATATAAAAGAACAACAAATCCGTGTTTTTATGGTTTTCTATAGCTGATGATGTCACTGTTTTAGACTTTATATAATCTTTTTTTGGGCTTGCGCTACTTAAATCGTCCATAAATTGATCGATATCGTTTACTATCTGAACTTCTTGTGATTTAAAAGAATTCGAAGCCCTGATGATGTTTTTGATAAGCTTCCAGTTTTTTAAAGCTCGGCCATTTGTGCTTTCTGAAGTAGATCTGAGAGACTCACAAGTTCTAGATAGGTCGTTCATATTGTAAAAATTCATATAATATTAAGCTTAAAACCATTGATATGACTTTAAAATATGTTGGGAGATTTTAAGCAAAAAATCTAGGATTGAATTTTTTAGGTTTATAAGTGGAATTTTAATATGGAAAATAGGATTAGGGATTATAAATAGGAGATATGGAATTGATAAAGTTTTTGAAGGTGAAAATATGAGAAATAAAGGGATTTGATAAGTTGATAAGTTTAGTTTAATGGAAAATATGAGTTTAATAGTTTGATAAGTGATTTGGAATAATTTAGATGTAGAGTATTTGGGCTTTTGGGAAGGTTAAATTATAAAGATGAGTTAAGATTTAGGTTTAAAGGTAAACTGGGATTGCCAAATATTTTTTGAGGTTATTTTAGAATAATAAAGTACGTAATTTAGGATTTTTTAAGTAGAATTATGTATTAGCAAAATGCAAAGACTCTTGAAAATAAAGCGAAATAATGGTGTAGTAGAAATGATTTAAGTGAAAAGGCAAGCATTTTATTAATTACTATAAATAAAGAGCCTATATTAAACAAACTAATCAATAGTGTAGATTAAATACTATAATCTAGATTTTGATCAGATATCTAAAATACCAGGTTTGGTGCTTATAAAAAAATTCATTTTTTCTTTGTAAGAGATTGAGAATCATCTAATAAAATAATAATTATTTATTTTACTTATGTAGTTTACCTAATTTCATATGCTGTAGATTTTCTCTTCAAAAAAAATGTTAAGTTTAAGCAACGTTTAGTGACAGTAAAGAGACTTTAGCTATAAGAATCAAAAGCTAAAAATGATTAAGTTAAAAAAATTTAATTCATATAGAACTTGACTATATGGATACGCTTTTAAAAAGACTTAGAATAAAAGAAAGGATTATAAGGCAGAGGATTGAATTTATCAAAAAAATTATGCGGCTAAAGCTGAAGGCTCATTTAGAATTAACTGAGAAAGAGAAAGCGAATAAAATTTCTTAAGAGATATAGATAAAAACAATGTGAAAATTATAACGAGAGCTTTTAATAGCAAGATTATTTCCTAATTTAATACAATTTCTTAACATTTTTTGAAGTATGTAAAGTATAAGAAAAGGGCATAATGGTTAAAGCTTTGTAGAGAGGAAATGGAGATAAATTGAGAATATAAATCATAATGGTGATAAAAAGATTCTTGGAATATAAAAGTCAAGTCAATTCTGAATATAAAATATCATCTGTGTTTTTAAAAAACAAGATAAAGTAATTTGTGGTACTTTGAGTATTCTATATATTTATTACATGAATTTAGTATTATTTTTATATATTATAAGATTTTTAATACTTTATATTTGCTTTGAACTAATATATTGTTTTTCAATATCCTAAATATTATCATTGAACTAAATTTTTGTTTTTCAATATCCTTAATTTTTTAATACTTTAGAAAATAAAAAGTTAATATTAATCAATTTTTTAAATTACCCTTATGAAATTTGTATAATCAAACCAAAAAAAATCTAATTTATATATTCACACTTTGAAATCTGTATAATCAAACCAAAAAAAAAAGTACAAATACATGGTGAATTAAATTCAATCTTAAATTCTACTATTATGTTCATAATAAAAAACTAAATCCTATAAAAATTTCAGATTAAGTATAAAGATTATCTTTAGTTGAGTTTTTTTTAATAGTTTAAAGTTTATAGACTGACAATTTGCTTAGGTTATATATGAACTATAAAATTACCAAAATTGTATAAATGAAATAGTCATGTAAATAGTTTCTTACTATAAGCTAAGATTAACTTTATTATTTACAATGGTGGATTATCTTTTATATTTTATTTATATCATTAGAATAACAATAGAAGATGTTTATATATAAAAGAGTTGAATTTATAAAAATTAGCAAAAAATAAAACTTTAATTAAATCATTCTAATAAAATTTTTGCTAAATTTTATAATGTCTTAGGAATATCTTAGTGAAGGGCTTCATAAAAAGGGAATATTCATAAAGTGCCTATCTTGAAAGCCAATCTTACGAAAGATTAAATGAAAAATAATTTCACAGCCAAGTTATCCTATACTCTAAAAAGAAAAAATCCACAATTTTCTAGAACATGATTAAAGAATCCAAAAAAACTATCAAATACATAAAAGCTCATCTTTTCAAGACATAAAATATCTTAGTCCAAACCTTCAGTTAATCTCCAACCCATCTAATTAAACTTATCCTAACTTCATCTCTTTTCATCTAAATTCAATTTTATCCTGCATGCAGATTCTCCTATTTCTTTTAACTCTCCTATTAAGTAATGGACTAAATTTCACATCCTCCTTCATCTAAACCTAACTTTTTCTCATCTTTCAACCCTCTAAGCATCTCAACCTTAAACTTAGGTTACAAAATCCTCCTTATTTCACTTGTTTTTTCTCACTTATCTCCACCCTTTCTTTACTTTTAAGTAACATGACAATCTTCAGTCTAATCTTCATATATTTTTAATTTCTTCTACTAAGAATAACCCAGTCAGTATACTCTTCATAATTATCTTATGAATTCTGAACTTTAATATTTTTCTTCTCACTAAGCATAAGTTTCAGTCTTTTAAGTAAAAATATTAAAGTTAAAGATTAAGATAGTTAATTAAAAGCTAAGTATTGAATATTAGTTTAAAATATGTTCAAGAGACTTTAGAATGCAGACGAGGGCATATTGTTCTGAAATGAACCTTAACTTCCTGGCCATTGGTCCTAAATTTGGCTACAATAATATTAGCAGGGTTAAGTTTGTAGTCTTTTTCATCAAGGATCTCAATAGCAGTTGTTCTATGGATTTTGCCTATGTCCTGACTGGTTCCACACCCCATTTTTATTATTATACTTATTAACTACCCAAAATTAATATATTAATTGAACTTAGCAGGTAAAGCATGATGCTGCTGCTTTTCTTCAATAAAACAAGATAAAGATGTCTTGTTGTTTTTTATTATGCATAACTCGTGTTGAAGGGTTTTCAACTTGGATTTCAGCACCTCAAGGGTTTTCTTTGCAGCTTCTTTTTCTTTGATAGCCATACGATATTCTCGGTTAATACGTAGGAATTTAGGATTTTTTATCATTGCGATAGCTTTAGACCCGGCATCTGATTAGAAAATACATTTTATTTCCCAGAATGTCGAGTCTGTTTTTATAAAATCAATGTCTCCTTGCATTTCTTTCATTTTCAGTGCGCTACTGTTTTGGAATTCCTAAATAGTCATTACCTTAGTTTCCAATTCCAACTTTTCAAGCATTAAATCCATCATAGCACTTGTTTGTTGTGCTGCAAATTTTTCATTATCATTTTTAATCTTTTTCTGTAAATCCTCTCCTTTCATTATCTGTAAAGTCTGACTAAGTTTATCCACTTTATTCATATGATTTTTATGTTCTTTAGTTTTTTTCTCAAGCTGCCTATATACAGACTGATTATCTTCTTGATTTTTTTTAAGCCATCCAACTTTTCTTTTTAAAACCGGAATCTGAGTTTTTGCCGCTTTTTTTTTCCTTCTATTTAAAATCACTTCAATATTCTGCAAAAATTTCACTTGGGCTAAGTTGTGCTTTAGGTTGACTTTGGTGATTTTTTTATTTTTATGGACCATATTACAAAAGGACTCTGCAGCTTTGTTTTTTATAGAGTTATCTTTGAGATTTAGCTCTTCAAGTGTAGAGTTCTGTTGTATAGCTTCAGATATTGCTATTCCACCTTTGTTTTTGATTTTATTAAAGCTGAGGTTTAAGGATTTTATAGAAAAGTTCCTTTGGAGAGCTGTTGCGATGAAATATGCCCCTTCGTTTTCGATTTCATTAAAGCTTAGGTCTAGTTTTTCTAGAGTGTCAGCTTTTTGTAAGGAAGGGATAAGAGTTCTGAGGTTGTTTCGTAGATAACAGTTGGAAAAATTCAGATACTCTAGAGTATGATTATCAACAAAAACATCATAAAGTTCCTTAGGCACTCCTTTAGAAAGTTTGTTTTTACTAGCATTTAACCATTTTAAACTGCTACTATATGCAACAGCACCAATAATCAAACTCATCCCTTCATCTGTAAACCCATTGTCACCTAAATCTAATTTCCTAAGTGTCCCCATAGCTTTAATATTCATAGCCAAATACTGTGCATTAACATCTTTTAATTTACATCCATTTATCATAAGTTCTTCAATTCTTGTAGTTGCCAAAGCTTCAGTAAAACCTTTAAACCCTTTTCCAAGTTTTTTATTATAAGATAAATTTAAGTAAATAATCCCTGTATTACCTTTTAAGGCATCTTTGATTTTAACAAAGTTTTGCTCTAATATTTTAGTTCCAGCAAGGTTTAAGAAAGAAAGTGTTTTCAGCATAAACAGTTTTTCGATGTTTGGGCAGTTCCCTAAAGTGTTTTTATGTAGATTTTCTTTAGATGATAAGTTTATGCTTATAAGATGATCAGTTATTAGGAGATTTATTATTTCCCCAGCGCTGTTTGGGACAATGTCGTTACTGCTTAAGTTCAATTCGATGATATTTTGGTTTTTTTTGACACTAGTGCAAATTTCTATACAGCCTTTGTTACCAAAATGATTCTTTTCAAGGTTAACTCGGCAAGTGTCAATTGATATCTGTAGTATTTGGGATATAACTTTGGCTGAAGCACTAGATAAGTTCATGTTGGGAAGGGAAAAATAATTATTGACGAGGAACTGAGGGAAAATTTTGACAAAAAGGTTTTCTTGATCTTTGTTAACGTCTCTTTGAAGGTCAGCGCATTTGGCTGCAAAAAGCTCGCGAATTAGATCTTGGGGAATTTCTCTTTTTGCTTCTTTTACCGGACTTGGATTTCTTATACTACTTTCATCAAAGCTTGCTGTGGCTGCTCGTAAATCTACTGAGCCAGTTGCTGAGGATGCTCTTCCTGATGAGTAATTCCAGCTATCTTTTCTCGCAGGTGATGATCCTATAGTACTGGTAGTTCTGACAGATAATACTGCGCTGATGTTTTTTATAGGTGAAATCAATGAAATACTATTTCTAGTAGACCTTGGAGCATTCTGTGGCAGCTTATGCGGTGAAAGGTTCATGACACTCTCTAATCTGTCCCATGTAGTGCGGATACTAAGGTTCTTGTCCATTAAATTATATGAAAGTGCATTTCTAAAAAGCAAAAATCAAAAAAGATCAAATATTCATATATCTAAGCCAAAAAGCTTATAAATCAATGAATTAGAAGAAATATAAAGTTTATTTTGATAATAAACAGTAATAAATACTTAAGTCAATATCGATTTTTCTATGGCTTCCATGATTTAATCATAAACTTCATGTATACATCAGAAACTTGATATAGAAAATATATAATAAAACTGTGTTTATAGTCTAGTGTTAAATAGATAAATTAAATGCCCTAAAGCTTTTTATCTATAAATTTTTATATACTAAGGTTTAGGTATAGCTTTTTTGTATTAAGTTATGAGTTTTCTTATTCCTTATAAAGCTGAAAGCAAATGAAATGCTAATTGTAGTGAAAAGTTTTATTAATGCCTAGATTTATTTATGTAGGCCTTAAGAGTTGTATGTAATCTATACATCTAAGCATTTATTATCTTATTATTTAGTGCAACAAAAACTTTTATTATTATCATTACTGATATGGAACTAATATTGGAAAATAAACTTACTATATATGACTTTTGTTTAGTTATATATTATAAAATTTATGTTTGTAAGCTAAATTTAGTTTTTTGTAGCATAATTTGCATGTTTCAAGATTTTTAAAACTAAATTAGAATTTTATGTATTAATTGTATTCAGCAAAAAGAGAATTTTTTTTATTATTTGATTAATTAAAAGACTTAAGTTAAAAAACTTATACTGTTTGGTTTGATAAAATATTTTCATTAACTGGAAAGATATTTATTAACCCTGAGTACTTGACTATGTTAGTTTTTTGCATAATTTAGGTAATGGTTTATATGAATTATAACTAATGTAATATGTGTAAAAATCTTGAAATATAGATGGGAAGAAATTTTTATTCCTCTTTAAGCTTCTCACTCATCTCTTCAAATCTCTAATATTTACTTTTTACTCTTTTTTTCTCTATCATTTTATAAATTATATTGTTTTGAATTTTTTCTTTCTTCAAATATTCTATCTTATTTTTCAATGCTGGCACATTACAATTGACATTTTTCATGTTTTTTATTGTAATATCTGATTGATAATTTGAGTATATTTTACATATACAGGATTGAATTTTAGGTTTAAAACCAAAATCTTTGTGTTTGCCCTGCAAATACTATTCAGTATTTTCGCAACTTTTTTTTATTCCATTTTCTTTAAGATTCAGCTCTTTAAAGTATGCTATTTCTTTTAAAGTTTTAGTCAAAAAATATCTCCATTTGTTAAGGTTTAAGTTCAATGAAATTAGCATATTAAGATTTGAATAGGTTTATATAAGCTAAGAAAATGAAAAGAAGAATATTTGGAATAGTTTAAGAATCAAATTAAGCCCAGAAATAAAAAAAAGCATTTCGTCTTTTTCGAACTTTTATCTTTGGAGAAAACTTAGAAAAGAATATCTTTAGAAGCATTTTATATTTATNATATTAAAAAATTAGTTTATCTTATGTTTTCACCAATTTATAAAGTTAAATTTTAAGTTTGTATTTATTCCAACATCTATTAATAATCTTCTGAATTCCAGAAACTCCAAGCTCCTCCAAATCTAGCCTGCACCTCTGTTCCCAATTATTCCATATACTTTGTCTATATCAAATATTCATATCCACCACAAAGCTTATCTACTAATATATCACTATCAAATTTCCAATTAATAAAATAAAATCTTTCTATCTTTCATATTTATAAACTCACTTTAGCTTACTTTATTATAGTTAGCCCCAACATGACTATGTTTCCGTGGTTTATCAGGTATACCAGAAGATTTTTTAACTCCACGAGTTGAACTCAAAAATTGACTCTCAGTCCTTTTCAAATCTACTCTTCCTGATATCGGGGATTTTGACCCTGACTTTTTCAAATCACCTTTTGACATATTCCTACACCTTTCAGTAAGTTGGGGTGGTGTTCTATTCTCATCTTGAAGTTCTTCATAATGTATTTTCTTCCCATGAAAATCTGGTTTATTTTCTTTATATCCTGTTTTTTCATTAGTAAGCTCGCGGTTCAAGATATCTAATTTTCTTTGTAAATAACTCACTTCCATTTCAAGTTTTCTGTTAGTTTTTTCTAACTCAGCATTTTTCTGTGAGTCTTTTTGGGCAATTCCTTTAAGCATGTTTAGTTCTTTGATGTATCTGATTTTATCATCATTATTATCAGCTTGTTTTTCAAGGTTTTTGACTTTTTCAGTTAGACGAAAATTCTCTTTTTTTAATGCATCGACTAGGTTGTTTATATGCAAATCTTCTTTGTTTTTTTCTAGTTCTTCAAGTTTGGCTTGTGTAGAGTCGATATGTAATTTCATTTGCTGCTCGATTTTTATATGGTGTCGAACTTCGCCTTCTAGTTTTTGTAAGGCTTTTTGGTATTGTTCGTGAGCTTTGTAGTTTTTATATTCATCGATCATCATGAAGTTTCTTTTGATTTTTAGTAAGTCTTTTATGCTTTCAGTGATTAATTCGAGGGCTTGGTTCACTTCGAGTCTTAGTATTTCATTAAGGTTTAATATGGAGTCATCAAGGTTACTTTGCATTGAGGACAGTTCAGTGTGTAGGAAGACACAGATATCGATGATTTTTCGCTCGAGAGACTTAGACATTTATTTAAATTACAGTTAGCTTTCATATGAATTATCCCGGATTTTATGTATGAATAGTTTACTTCAGTGGGTGATGTGAAATTTTATGAGCAGAGCAGATTGGTGAAGGAAAAGCTATTTAGGGTTTGATTTATAAAAAAATTATGTTTATTATTGAGATAAAAGATATCCTGGCTTCCATAAAAAGTTGTTGAATATATGCTTGAGAAATATTTTATTCAGAAATCAACAACATTTTTATGTTTTGCAAATATAACACAAATCAAAAAACATATTACTAGTCATCAGTTACAACATAACTTTTTCTTCTAACTTTTAAATCTATAACCTAAGGCTAACTAAAAACCAAAGATATTTTTTGGAGAAATAATCTTATTTTAGAACTCTTTTATATCCTAAGACAAACAAAAGCTTCATATAAAATAATTTGACTCTTAAATTTTTCAGGTACTTTTATGATTTTTTCTCCTTTTTAGCAGTTCTTTTTAGCAGTTCTTTTAAAAAAAGAGCTTTTGGTGAGGAATATAAGATGCTTATTGTATGAATATTATGGCTAAACTTTGAATTTTATAGAAATGTTTTGTATATATCTGAAGAATATCTAGAGTTTTTATGATGGTTAATAATAATAAAGATTAGATTTAATATAGGACTTTATATTTTTAGTTACAGATTATTAGATTGCGTAATTAGAATCATATATCTGTTTTTGAGGTCTGAATAACATAAATACTAAGTGTTTATTCAAGTTTGGATGAAGAAATAATTAACTTTGTTAATCGAGAAGAAATTTATAGTATTACAGAGTGGGATATGCAAAATTGTTAAAACAGTTTAATTAATAAGATTTAGAATGTGATTGACTTTTAATATACATATAGAGTTGGTTTTAAAATTAGGCTAAATTAATGTTTGAATATATTTAATATTCTATAAACTATAAAACTCAATATCTCAAATAATTATTTCCCCACAACACCAATCTTTCTTTTTCACCAGCAAACTTTTGTGTAAAAATGTCTAATAAGAATTTTAAAAGTATCAATTCAGCCAAATCTTCAAGGCGGACTTCAATAGGCGAGCTCAAAACAGCAATAAAACAGGTACAAGCCATATAGTACGAAAGCAAACTAAAATTCCTTGAAATCAAAAGAACATCAAGAAGCCCTCCAAGTATCAGAGATAATTCCATTTGTTCAAGCAACACCAAAACCAAAACTAAAAAGAAAATTCACGGCAAATCATATTCTTTAGTATGCGATGATAGTAAAAACAACACAAAAATTTCTCAAGACATAAGCAGCACTAAATTAGATTTCATAGTAAGAAACCCAGATTATTCTTCTAAAGAAAGTGAAATCAAGTGCTTAAAAGCAGAAATATTTGCTTTACAACAAAAACTTAACATTATAACAAAAGAACATGAATTTGAGATGAAAAAAATTAAAGAATCAATAGAAACTGAAAAAAATACTGAAATTGAAACTATAACCAAGTTTTATATAGAGAAACTTAATGAATGCGAAGAAAGTTTTAACCTGAAACTTAATGAATGCGAAGAAAGTTTTAATCTGAAACTTAATGAAAGATTAGAACAAGAGGCGGAAAAAATAAGAAATGAGTGTGAAATGGAATATACACAAAGGATTAAAGAAGCGATAAAAGAAAAACAGCAAGAATATGAGTTTATACAAGAACAGTTTTTACATAGAATTAAATATAAAGAAAATTCACGTTCGTTTGAGTCAAAATCATTTAATTTACCAAGTTATTTAGAAAAAAATGATGATCAGGAAGAGAAATATAAAAGTTTACTACAAGAAAAATCTAATGAATATGAGAGAAAAATCAATAATTATATACAGGATTTACAGAATTTAAGGAAAGAAAACAATAGTTTAAAGCAGAAAATTATGGAAATTCAAGCAAAATATGAAGCTGGTATGAAGATAGGTGGTGATAAAGATTCTGATTCTAGTTATATAATTTCTTTGAATAAAAGATATAATGATTTATTGGAAAATTATAATGATTTAAAAACTAGACAAGAAAAGTTTGGAAAAAATCCTGTGAATGAGAATTATTGTAGTAAATGTAGGGCGTTTGTGGAACAAAACTCGGAGTTGTCGAAAAAAATTTTGAGGCTTAGAGAGTTTTTGTTAGAGTAAATTAAGGTTATTATAATTTGTGTATTTATTTGTGGGAAACTGTGTTATTAGTTTGTGATAATTATAAAATAAAATGATTAGGTTGAGATAAAGGTTTTATCAGTGAATAATTAATTATCACTATCACTACTAGAGCTTGATGATGATGAGCTTGAAGATCCACTTTTTGAAGAACTTTTATTTTTTTCTTCTTTAGAAGCCGAGATTTCATAACTACCCGGTAAGTTCATGCTCTCATTTTCAGTTAAAGAACTTTCAAAGCTAATACCAGTTGGCACAGGGGGTATCTGCATAGGGGTTCGCATATCTGGTAAAGGAATTCCTGTATAGTCAGATATATGCGCAGTGGGAGCAGGGGGAATTTGAGTGGGAGCTTTAATTTTCGGTACAGGAAAACTATCAGGTAAAGGAATTCCTGTATATTCAGATCTTTCAATTGAAAAAGGAGGTAAAGGTATATTACTCATACCATGCGTATCTATGCTTTCTTCAAAATCTTCATTTTTTGCAGTTTTATCATCATCTTTATTATTTGAGCTTGTAAAATGTTCAGAAGATGGTATAATTTCAGTTATTGGAAAAGCATTAGAGCTAGTATCAGACATAGATGGCATTGGTGGCATTGATAGAGTAGGTTGATTAGAAAGAGGATTTTCATAATTAAATGGTACTGGTGGACTTGGTAAAGACTGTTCTAAGATTGGTTGTGAAGGTAAGCTTGGGGAAGGACCACCAGGTAAAGGTGGGAATTGTGGTATTGGCATTGGTCCTGATTGCATTGATGGAATAGGTGGAATTGGAATTAAGTTTCCAGAAGCAAATGGAAGTGGTGGAGATGGAAGTTTTGATTCAGTCATAGATGAAGAAGGCCCTGATTGCATTGATGGAATAGGTGGAATTGGGATTAAGTTTCCAGAAGCAAATGAAAGTGGTGGAGAAGGAATTTTTGATTCAGTCATAGATAGAGAAGGTCCTGAAGGGATTTTTGGAATTGGTAATGGCCCTGATTGCATTGATGGAACAGGTGGACCTGGGATTATGTTTGCAGAAGTAAATGGAAGTGGTGGAGAAGGAAGTTTTGATTCAGTCATAGATAGAGAAGGCTCTGAAGGCATTTTTGGAATTGGTGGACCAGAGAATAAACCTCCAGGAATTGGTGGGGCTGGGATTCCTCCTTTAGGCATTGCAGGGTTATGAACTTCTGACATTTGTGGGTTTGGAATTGATGAATATTGAGCTAATCCTGGCATTGATGGAATTATTGAACTTGGGGTTGATGAATATTGGCCTGGCACTTTAGGCATTGATGGAGATGGAGGACCAGGAATTGGTGGGAATTTATTTGGCTCTCCAGGCATTGGGGGTCTTGGAATTTGTGGAGATTGAACTGATTCTCCTTGTGGAGGACTAGGAATTGGTGGGAATTTATTTAATTCTCCTGGCATTGATGGTATTGGGGGTCTTGGAATTTGTGGAGATTGAACTGATTCTCCGTGTAATGATTGGATTAGAGGACTAGGAATTGGTAAGCCTGCTTGTGGGATAGGCATTTCATTAAAACTTCTAGATGAAGTATTTTTTTGTGGACTATCATTTTTCAAATTTTGAATGTTTGGCACAGGAAGTTCTGGTATCCCTCCAGAAATATTTGCTTTATTCAGAATACTTTGTTGATTTTTTTTCTCTTTTTTAAAATCAATATGAATATCATTCCCAGAGCTTGAACTATCATCTGAATCTTCGTCATGTTTTTTATCACCTGGCAATTGCATCAACTTTTCATTTGAAGGTTTTTCTGAAGTTTCAAAATCTTCATCCTTATCAGGATTTTTAATATTTTGTTGTGATTTTGATGTATTCGTAGATTCGATAAGCTTATTTGAAATTCCATTTGGGATTGGTGGAGAAGGTAAATTGCCAGGAAATGCATTTGGGATTGGTGGAGAAGGTAAATTGCCAGGAAGTGCATTTGGAATTGGAAAACCTGGAAGACCTCCTGGCTTTGGAGGGTTTTCAACGTTGGATTTTGGTATTCTTGGTATTACTGGAATTTGGGACTCTGAGATGTTGCTGGAGTCTGATGGTTTTGATAAATTCAATGCTGGAGGACCTGGTTTAGGACCTGAAAATTGATTGCTTGGAATTGAGGGGCCTGAAAATTGACCGCTTGGGATTGGTGGACCTGGTGGGCTTGGAGGAACTAAGGGATTGCTTGGGAGTGGTGGACCTGGCGGTCCTGAAAATTGATTGCTTGGCACTGGTGGACCTGGAGGACCTGAAAATTGATTGCTTGGCACTGGTGGGCCTGGAGGACCTGAAAATTGATTGCTTGGCACTGGTGGGCCTGGAGGACCTGAAAATTGATTGCTTGGGACTGGTGGGCCTGGAGGACCTGAAAATTGATTGCTTGGGACTGGTGGGCCTAGAGGACCTGAAAACTGATTACTTGAACCTAGTTTTGAATTTAATGATGAAATGGCTGAAGTTGGTGGTAGTGGAATTAGTCCAATGTTCGGAGGTTGTAATTTAGAGTTTTCAGTAGGTAAAATAGGTCTATTATAATTTGGTGGTAATAACTGTGAGCTGCCTATATTAAAACTAGGAGGCAAGGGTGGACTTATAATTTGTGAAGAACTTATCCCACTCCTACCAATCATATTAGAAGGTGCAAAAGGTGAAGGGATAACATTTGATGCCTTATTAATTTGAGGTACAAGTTTAATACAGTCAGGTCTTAATTCTTGTGAAGGGTTAATAAGCATATTTCTTAAATCCTGTTGAAAATCAGGGACTCCAAATTTAAAGTAAATATTCCCTAGATACTTATTTCTTTGTGAAGGGACCATAGAAAAATCATGACTCCTACTAAATTTACACTCTTCAAAGTCATCAAAAACGCTCTTTAAATTCGCATTCACTTTAGCCGTAGAATCATAACCAAAGTCAACTCTCAATTCTATAAGGTTTTCACCTCCAAGTATCAAAAAATATCCTTCTTTATTCTCATTATTAATACATGCAAATGTTGAACCAGGTATTTCAATAACATTTATAGCCTGTAAATGCTCAGAATATAATCTGATATGCTTAGGAGTTTTAAGACAAATCATTTTTCTCTCTTTATAATATTCTAAACAAAGCAATTTTTCAGTATTATTCTTCAATGCAATATTAACTCTGTGCTCAAGACTAAGAACTTTTGAATTAAGTGTATTATTATCACAAATAAACACTGCTTTTTCCATAGATTTTATATAAGCAATTCCTATGATTTGTTCATTTGATTCAAGATTAAAATTGTATCTTTTTGAATGTTCAAGTTTACCTGATTTCAATTTGTAAAGGTCGATTGATTTGGGGTAGTTTTGAGCGATTAGAATAGTATCTGGAGTTGACCCTGAAGCAATTATGAAATTGACACAAGAAAAAGCTAAAGCGATTGATGATGAAGTTGGGGAATAATATATAATAAATGATTCATTGCCTACGGATATACATATTAAAATTTCATCATCTGAAATTTCAACAATTCCTGTTAATGTGCATGTTGCTTTCTGGAGTATTAAACTGATAATCATAACCCAATTTTTTATTATTTCAATTTTCGGCCCAGAACTTGTAAGCCTTAAAGTAAAAAGTCCGACACGCATAAAAGTTTCTAGGTCGTAGAATGAGCTTAGACGTTCTTGTAAAAACTTTTTCGTTTCCTCAGTGATATTGTTCTTTTCTTGTTTGAATTTTTTTTCAAAGTCTCTGAATCTGCTTGAAAAAAACTTATCTGCATCTTTCATAAAATAAGAAAACGAGTTGTAAAATTCTTCTATCATTTCTTCGATGTTCAAGTCGCTTTCTGCGAAGTATTTTTGTATAAATCGTTGTTTTTCTGTATCAAGATCAAGAGAAATTATAAATCTTTTTCTCGCTGACTTGGGCATATTGTGAGACCTTTCAGCTTCATTAAGCAGATCAATCAGACCTGATGATAAAAAAGACTCTATTCTGGAATGTAAAGAATTATAAGCTCCAGTGATAATCTCACGTAAATTATTTTCATTAAGTTCAATATTGTAAATAATTTTCCTTAAAGCTTCAATATAGTTCTTAATTTTTAACTCAAGGTTTTCAGATTTGCCTGTTTCTAATGAGCAGACATCAACAGTAAACATTTGGGTTATTTTATCCATTGTAGTTTTGTAATCCCCAGGCAAGTGGATGTCGACGGTATTCAAAGCGAGAAAAAAGCCAGCTAATTGAAAGTGGAATACAAAATAAGCCTGATTTTGGTTCCCTTGAATATCTTCGATCTTGTAAACATTAGATTTCGTGCTAATCTCAACTTGTCTACTTTCTACAATTTCATGAACCCCAGGCTCATTTTGATGTATAGTAAAGTGCTCATTACAAAAAGTTGTTGGCAAGTGACTACCTTTACATGTTACAGTAATCCTAGCCCTGCAGCCTGGTACGCTACAATTATCCATTTATATTAGATCTTTTAACATTTCTATAATGGCCAGATATAGTTATAATATCATTTACCCCATTTATTAAGTTTATATGCTAAAATATTAAGTATATATGTGAAAATGACTATTTTATTTTTATATGGAAAATTATTATTTGGTCTCATTTGAAGCTAAAAGGTCAATAAGATAGTTTATAGTGACTAGAGTTTCAACTAATTTATTAGAATTGTTTATATTTTTGATAGAGTCTAAAGCTCTTTCTTCGTTGGTTTTGATTATGTATTCTTGCATTACATAGTCATTTTTATTTTATAAAAGTTCACCTAGATAATCTAATAAATATGAAGGACAGTATCGTTTTCTGAACTCCATGAGATTTGTTCGACTAGTTACCTTCCACTTTTCATATCAAAAAACAGACTTTGTGCATAAGGGCGATTTCTGTATATTTTATAACAAATACTAGATGTTAAATGTCTTAGTTCCTCTTTAGAACACATGATTTATCGCATGAGTACTGAGAAAACCACAAGTTCAATCAAATTTGCCACAGATTCTTCACTTATAAAGTCTAAAATACAGTATAAAAGCATTAACCTCTTCGCTTCCATTTGTTAAAAGCTCCATCAATTTGTATAGTGAAGGCTCTATTGCTTTTGCTATACTTTCTTGATCTTTTTGATACAATTAGCATAAATAAACTAAAGATAATGAAGTAATTGTCTTAGGTTTATCTCCATTAAATATAAGGGTTTTCGAGTTCTATATTATCGGATATTAGGCTCACTAATTGATTGTAATGGTTTTCTTTTTACAGAAATCTAAGTATTTTTTTAAGTGATTTTTGATATAAGTTGAAGAGATAGTGGATGAGCCTGAGGGTGCACTTTCTGATGTTCTGAGTATTCCTTCTTTGAATTTAAGATTTTCTAGTTTTATTCTTTCTGATGATTTTGCTAGTTTTAACTTTTTTTTAGTTCTTCTTCACGAGCTTAACAGCAATCTATTAAGATAAGCTAATATGATAGGAAAATATTTTTTGGGTTTTTAAATTTGAGAAGTAGTGATGGTGCTGAAATTTTAGCTAGGTGTAGAGTGTGACATTATAATATGCCTATTTTTTTTTATGCTTAGGGTGTTAGGGTGTTAGGGTGTTAGGGTGTTAGGGTGTTAGGGTGTTAGGGTG
>MPUH01000843.1:0-32208 GCA_001970955.1 Stentor coeruleus | reverse complement strand
TAGTAGAGAAAAAGTTGAGAATGAAGTTGAAAATGCATTAAATGATGTGAGCAATGGCAGCAGAAATCCACATAGAAGAAGGTATAGCAAAAAGCACAGAAGCACTCTAGTCTAGTAATTTATTAGCATATAAAAGTAATATTTGATTTGTAAATTTAGATTATCTATTAAGTAAAACTATAATTCACTAATAAATAATACTTCTAGGTTATCTTTAACTATATTCATCTAATTATAATCATGTTATTATTTAATAACTTTGGCTTATTATATAAGATATCAGAACAGGTAAAAGATTTAAATTTAAGCCATAGATATACAAAGCCATTAGTAAGTTAATCGATTGGATTTTAAAAATAATTAGGTTGGATTAAATATGATAAGGCAAATTTATTATTTATTAACATTATTTACATTTAATTACCAAATATTTCAATGTAAAATAATAATATCTCTATCATAAAATATACAAGGTACTTTAAGACTTAGCAAAATCATTATGAAAATTCAACCTATTAAGCTATATAAAAAGATTGAAATTATGAGATTATTTTGTTATATAATAATACACGTTTAAATATGAAAAAAAACCCCTTAAAGCCAAATACATGAAAATGAAGCTATACAAAATTCAAACTGAATTTTAAATCGAAAAAAATATAAATTTGATAAAAGACTTAGCAGGAACTTCAAATATTGAAATAAATATAAATCAGTTCATAAAACAAAGCATTTTCATATAAAATTATTTTATCTTATTCCTAATTATCTGTTCAATTATATTTTTCAAGTTTTAAAATGGTGCATATCTCCTTCGCCACTTTATATAAATCACTATTATGCCTTAGACTCTGAAATATAATTAGTGATAGATTTTATACAAATTATAATATAATTTCCTATCGATATTATAGGCAATTATAAGTATATCTATTATATAATATATCGAATAAATTTGAAATTAAAACACCAAACTAATAAAAAAATAAAATTGTTGAAGCTGGGACATCACTAATTGGTGCTGCATTCCTTCCTGCAGAGATAGAATTAATTTCATTGAAAATATGTTTTTCTTAAATGCAATTTCAAATTTTCAATTTATGGACAAGCGGAATATGCTTAAGGTGGTTAACAGTAGATTGGGAAAAAGAAATTTTTAGGGGAAAGATGATGGAAAATATGCATTTGGATTCCATCTATAAGACATATTTACTCATCATATCTCTTATATGTTTCTTATAATTCCCAAAGAGCAAGTGCAATTATTCCTATGAAATATCTTAGCCCTAAAACTAAGCCAAGGATTTTTAATTAAAAAAATATTTTATTACAAAATATATAGCTGATGTTATAAATTCTATAAAATTTTGTTTTGTAAAGTGTATTCATTTATACCAAATGCTTATATTATAAAAGTTTCATATAGTTTTCTTGTTTCGTTAGTGATATTTTTCACTATTGTTCATGACATAAAATGCTTAATTCTTCCATATTTATATATTTTCTGTAAAAAGCTACATATTATGGAATGCATAAAAATATGTTTGATGAAAGACTTAAAACAGAACCCAGAGAAAATTCAATAAATTGTAATGAACTCCCATCATGCAGAGATAATATCAAGATAGCAACTGACAAACCAGGTAATAGAAAAATGAAAAAGTATTGCAAGCTAATCATTTGGGTAGTGATTGTATTAGTGTTGATATCTATAGCTTTTGGAGTATACTTTGGAGTTTTCTATCAAAAAGAGTATAAATATAAACCTCCTGAGGCTGGGACAGTAATCAATGTTGGAATTACATCATCCAATAGTACTTCAGACTCAAGATTGCTCTCAGACAATGCAACAATTTCAACAAGCTATACATTTATTATAGTCTCTTCAACATCTAGTTCAATGGAATTACTAGCAATTCCAGGTATTGTGGATGAAATGGAAGTTCTAAAACTTAGATCAGTATCAGATGCTGATGAAAATGATGATGAAAATGAAAATGATGATGAACAATCAAATTCACCTAAAATATTTATAGCACAAGTAGATCTTAATGAAGGAAAAATCTCATCATTGAAAAAGCCTGAAAACTCTACAGAAAGCCAAGCAGAAGAGACTGCATCAGCTATAAATATGGCAGTTATAAATATTCGTGGTGAGGAAAAAGCTAAAAAAGGTGACTTAGGTGCTAATATGACTGTGATAACTTATGGTGGTGAGGAAAAAGCTAAAAAAGGGGACTTAAGTGCTAATGACTGTGAAACTTATGGCGATGTTTTATACTGTCCTACATTTACTAGTGAAATGAATGATGAGTATGTAATTTTAAAAGCTTCTTATGATGGAAGTTCATTTAAAGGAAATAGAAGACTTGAAGATGATGACCCATTATTAATAAGTAGCAATGTTACTATAGAAAAAAATAGTTATATAAGAAAGGATACAGGAAGTTTAGAGAAATCAGAAGTAAATGGTACAGCAAATATTAACATTGTAGATAGTGAAAATACTACTGACTCAGCAAGTTTTTCTATGAATAATCAAATGTCAGCAGAGTTTAAAAATTCAAACTTTAGTTTAAGCAAAGATGAAGCCAAAGATCTAAAAAATAAATTAGAGAAGGAAAAAAAATATGATGAAGTCGATCTTGTTGGTGATAAAAACTATACAGTTGAAGGAGATCATCATGATAATAATTCGACATCTAATTCTTCTGAAAATCGTGAATTAAGTTTGCAAGACCATGGAAGAAATCTGGGCATATCTGTTAATGAGAAAGCTTATTTACTTAAAGTGCTAGGAGTAGAAGTATATTTAAAAATTAAAATGACAGAAAAAGCTAATGGAAACCTTGGGGCAGCAGCATCACTTTTATTTGGTAATATTTTTAATGTTCCACTAGCTGAACAAGTTTATGGAGGATCTTTTCTAAAAAAATTCAAGCAAATAATTAATCTAAAAAATATACTTGAAGAAGAAATCAATAATATTAAAAATATCATAGATGATTATGTGAGTAAAACTGTTGGATCATTCAATATAGATATTATTATAAAAATTGCAGAGCTTCAATCTTTTCTAGTCACAACAGAAACTATACTTGATAATTCAATGAAGGGACTTGAAAATACTACTTCAAATTATATAGATCAAGTAATGTTAAAAACTGAAGAATTTAAGCAAAACCTTGAGGACCAAATTTCTCAAATCCAAGAGAGTTTAAAAAATCTTACATCAGAATTAGAAATATTAAATAGTTTAGTTTCAGAAGCTAATCAACTAAAAGAACAGTTAGAAAATGATTTACATGAAGCACAAACTAAACTTGATGATTTTAAAAGTCAACTTCCTAATCTAGAAGAAGAAAAAGAAAAAATAATTTCTGAAATAGAAAAAAATGCACAAGAACTTATTTACTATGAAGAACTAAAAAAGAATTATGAGGATATCAAAACCCAAATTCAAATTCAAATAGATGAAATAAATGAAATAATAAATACAATTACAATTTTTATTGAAGATGTTAAAGAAGCCATAGAGATATTAAAAGAAGAAATAGATGAAGTTCAAACATATATAGATACTCAAATAAACAATTTAAAACAAGATATTGAAAATGCTATAAATGAATTAAATGAAAAATTGGAAGACGTAGAAAAAAGAATTGATGAAGAAGTTATTAAAGCAACAGAAGATTTGGAAAAAATGATAAATGACCTACAAATACAAATAGATGATATTGAAAATCAATTAAAAACAGCATCTGAAGACCAAATTAATTTACTTTTAGAACAAAAAGCACAAATTGAAAGCCAGATAGAAGAATATCAAAATAAAATTAACATAGACATCGCTATTATCAGTACTGAACTAAATGCACAAAAAGACCAATATCTTGAAGAATTAAATGCACAATACAAAATTGCTGAGGATGAGTTTATAAAGCAATTAAACTATTGGAGTGGCACATCAAAAATATATATAAATCAAATAAACATCTTTCTTGAAAAAACAGAAGATATTAAATCTCAATTATCAAATGAAAAAGAACAACTAGAAAACGATCTGTCAATAATAGTTAGTTGCCTTACACTAGAAAAAGAGGATTTAAAAACATATTATGAAGACCTTAAAGTTGAAATTGAATCGCAAATATTAAATAAAGCAAATGAAATAGAAGAAGCTGTTCAAATTAATAGTAAAATTAATAGCGTTTTAGAAATTGTGCAAAAATTTTTTGATGATGCCGAATCACAACTTCTTAAAACAAAGGAAGAAATAGAAAATGAAGTTTTAAGTTTAAAATTTTTCGCAGAAGAAAATCTTAAAGACTTAGAAAATAGAATAAAATTAGAGGTTACAGATATTAGAAATGAAATCGAATTAGAAATACAAAACAAATTACAGGAAATTGACAAAGCAATAGAAACTAAATGCTCAGCTTGAAGAAATAGCAAAGTTAGAGCAAGATTTATTAGCTCAAAAACAACAAATAGAAATTTCAATTGAAGATATGAAAAATGCTTACCTTTATATGCTGGAAAAAAGTAGTGGTGAATATAAAGAAATGCTTTTACAAGCAAAAGATCTTTATGATTTCACATCAAATAAACTTCAAGAATTTTCTTCAACACTTTCTGAATCACAAATTCAAGTTGAATCTTTCAAACAAGACATATCAGATACTATTGAAAATACAATCAAACCTTTAGTTTCTGAGATAAATGAAGCTGCATTATCTTTAGAAAGTCAAGCTAATGCTATAGTTGAAAACATAGAAAACCTTAATACTCAGATTTCTCAAATAACAGAGTCTACTTTGACTATTGAATTTAATATAACACAAATTTGCACAAATATAACAAGTATGGAAGATATTCTGGTAGAAAAAAATAAAAATATTGAAGAAATTGAATCAGTGTTTAAAATTCTTATTTCTAACCAGGATTTAATTTTAAGTGGTACTTATAACTGGTCTAATTTTTTCACTGAAAACAATTTATTAAATGTTAGGAATATTATTGAAGACTCACTTATAACCCCATTAAATGAAATTTATAATAGCATTATTACTTTGAAAGATATTTCAAATTCCTTAGTCAGCGGATTTAAGACCACATCTTTGGATTTCTTAAATTTATCAAAAAATAAAGCTTCTAAAATGATCAGCTCATCAAATAATATAGGGTCACTTGCTGAATCAGATACAGTTAAATCTGGTACTAAAGTTTTTGATTTTTCAGTTTTTGAAAAAACTATCGATTCGATTGTAAACCAATATAATTTTATAAAAAATACATTTAGTTCAATTTCAAAAATAGTTACTAATGGTGCTACAGATGATATGAAAAAAGTAGCAAATATCGCAAACCCAGTAACATGGAAAGAAAAAATCGAAAAAATTATTGTAAATTTCAAAAACATTGAAGATGAATTTAAGATAATTTTAGACTATGGGGATGTTACAGACATAGTAATAGGTAATATAAAAAGTAAATTTAGCAATGAGATGAGTAGCATCATGAATATTTTGACTATTGCTAATGATTTAACAACAATTGCATCTGATTTTTCAACTGGCTCACTAAGTTCAATTCTTTCAAGTAAAACTGTGACAAAGACACTTTTAACAATCTTTGGGCCTGTATCAGTTAGCACAAAGAATCTCTTAAACTATTCTTATAATTATAATATAAAATTCCCACCAATACCCACTCCAATTGGACCAATAACTGTTTGTATTATTCTTAAGTTTGGTGCAAGAATTGATTTAAAATCAACTAAATCTATAGAAAAAATAGGCTTTGAAATTTCGCCAAGTGCTAATTTATATATAAATGCAGGTGCTGAATGGAGTTTTATTATTGCAAAAATAGGAGTTGGGGCATCACTTAGCAGTTCTGTAAGCCTGCCAGTAGAAACTGGATTAAGTTTTATTGAAGGAAAAGCTTATGTCCAGGGTAAATTTGCAACATCAATTTCTGGCAAAGCAGGCCTTTATTTGAGATGGCTTAAGATAAAAATTGTAAGAAAATGTTGGCGTGTGTGGTTTTTTAAAATTTGCATTTGGTATCCGAGGTTGGAATATTCTAAACCATGGTACTTCTTATATGCATCGTATGGATCTAAGAATGCTAAAGAAATCATACCCCATTATTATATCGGTACTTAGAGTATTATTAATAGTTTAGTTAAGATTTTTTATAAAAGTTTGAATAATCTTATTATACAATGAGAGGCTGAAATTAATAGTAAGTTTAAAATTTACTTGGATGAATAATTGCTAAAGCTAAAATAAAATGTTAAACTATGGATTTTTAATGCTGATTTTATTACTGTATATTCACTAGAATATAATGTAAAGAAGTTAATGTGGAAAGGAAATAATTGAAGAATATTTTTAGACTAAAAAGTTTTGATAAGGAATTTTTGAGATATAAAAAATTATATTAGTATAAATGTTTTATATTGTGAAGGTGATTCAATAAAAAGATGGCCTATGCTAAGGTAAATATAAATAAAAAATCTCAAAAATTTAAGAATTTTATCGTACTGGAAAAATGTGAAGATTTATAAAACTAGAGACAACTTTAAGGAGTATTTATATCTTAGGATATAAACTTGAATAAGAAAAAAAAACACAATAGATAATTTGAAAAGTATATTTTCTAGACTTAGATCAGAAAAATTACAGAAGAAATGAATAATAAAACAGCAATAAAAATACAAGAAGGAGTGTCTCGAAATTCACAAAATTTAGAAAATGTGAGATACATCATAACAGAGATACAAGAGAATTGATTGGGTAATATAATAAAGAATTAGAAGATTATAATCAAATATATCAATGAGAATTAGAAAACATAAGAGTAAATTATAACATAACATAAACACAAATGATATTGCATCAATACATAAAGATTATATAAATAAGAATATAGCATCGTATAAATCATTACACAAAGAATCTGTACGACAGTGAGAAGAACTGGATTACTAAAGAAGATCAAATACTAAGCAAGCTGATTATTTAAATCGATCGAACCGAATTGCCAACGAATTCGCACAAGAACAATTTAATCTTAATTTAGCCCAAACTTCAAAACTAAAACCCAAAAGCAAATAGATAAAAATAAAAAAATATATATGAATTAAAAGCCTAAATCAAACCTAATTTTCAATGATTTTCCCAAACATCAAAATTTTGCCATAAAAATCTAATTTTCCCCAAAATTAAACCAAATCATCATCCAAATCCATTTATAAAACCCAATGCCCATAATCATAAAAATCCACTCTATCTAATATCCTATAATCCTAAACTTCTAATAAAATTAAGTCCTCTTAGCACAGCTTTCAACAATGCTAATAAATCCTGGTTTCAATGAAGCACCTCCAACTAAAAAGCCATCAATATCAGGTTGGCCAATAAGTTCATTAGAATTTGCATCAGTAACTGATCCTCCATAAATAACCCTAGTAGTCTTTGCAGCAACATCTCCAGCATTAGCATGAAGCCATTTTCTAATCTCAGCATGAACCTCTTGAGCTTGATTAGGATTAGCTGATACTCCAGTACCAATAGCCCAAA
This sequence comes from Stentor coeruleus, assembly GCA_001970955.1. Taxonomy (NCBI): domain Eukaryota; phylum Ciliophora; class Heterotrichea; order Heterotrichida; family Stentoridae; genus Stentor; species Stentor coeruleus. The sequence continues at coordinate 24,619 of MPUH01000843.1, read as the reverse complement.
CAGGTTCATAAGCAATGACAACATTTCTCCAATCAGAAATTGAATTTTTAATAGCACTAAGTTGTCTTGTTATAACTTCTGTTGTTACTCCAGACTCTCTTTCTTTAAGATTTTCTCCAATACAAGCAATAACTTGAATCCCTGCACCAAGTGTACGTTTAATTTTCCCTGCTACTATTTGGTCAGTTTCACCATAGAAATTTCTCCTCTCTGAATGCCCTAGAATAATCCAAGGTACAGCTTGATCTTTAAAATGCTCTGGGGATATTTCACCTGTATAAGCACCTTGACCTGTAATACTAGCGTTTTGTGCTGCAATTTGGATTTCAGGACGGAGGATTGACTGCACTAATGGGATGTGAATTGCCATTGGAGCAACAACAACATCTACTTTTGAAAAGTTTATTGGGGCTGGGTTTAAGACTTTGAAGACTAAATCCTTTACGGATGAAATCGTTCCATTGCTTTTCCAGTTCCCACCAACGAAGAATTTACGTGCAGACTTCATATTTGATTATTAGCTTTTAAAATATGAATGATCTAGTTTTTAGCATTTTGATAAATAACCCTCATAAGCTGAGGATTCCTATTCGCCGCAGCAATGGTTCTTTTATTAGCCTCTTCGATATTTTTTAAGTCATTGTGCAGCTCGTTCCACTGGGCAACAACTCCAGATTGGTATTCAAAAAACACTTGGAATACAAAATTATCATTAGAATTCTCAGCGAAAAGTTCATTGAATTTTCTACTTCTAAGCAAATGAACGGAGTTTTTCATTAAATTCAAAAGTATTGATATAAAAGGGAAACTTGGTTGAGAATTAGCTTTTAAAACAAGGTTTCGTGATATTGATACACAGTTTTCATACATAAATACCAAATGCATTGCTGTTAAAAGCATATAATGGTTAAAAAGCTCATTGTTTTCTTTTTCTGTAGTAGAAAATCCAAGAGTTTTCCACATAATCGGAGTATCTTCAAAGACTGTTTTGTTGTAGTATCTAACATAGTAGCTCATAAGAATATTCCTATGAAATTCGTTTTCATTACTGAATTTAGATGTCCCAAGGCTGATGATACGAAATGCATTTTGTTCTTGGGAATCAGTAAGTTCAGTACCTTTGAAAAAACAACTGCAGAATTTCATACAAGAATTCGAAACCCATAAGTTTCTCGTTATACGAGGGGTTAGACTAAGATCTGCTGCTAATTGTCCAAAGCTTAACATCCTAGAACTGAACATAAAAGGATGATTACAGCTTTCTTCAAGATTCATGTTGATATCATGAGGCTGTCTATCACTTGCTGAATCTCCAGTATGATGTCTACCAATTTCTCTACTGTTTGGTAAATGAAATCTAACTCCAATTTCATTATGATCAACTATTTCTTTACCTTCATCAGTTATAGGATGCTTATGATTACCTTCAACATTTACATTCACAGCTAAAACTTCATGCTTTTTTTCTTCTTTCCCATGATTTATNTTCAACATTTACATTCACAGCTAAAACTTCATGCTTTTTTTCTTCTTTCCCATGATTTATTTTTGATCCATGCTCTTCATGTTTTTTTTCATGCCCTTGTATTTTAGGACTATGAACTTTTGCTTCAATATTAAACAAATCCTCACTAAACTCATCTTTAGATTCAGAAGCAAAACCTGATTGATCCAAAACACTTGCTTCATCACTGTTTATATCAATTTTCCCTTTGATTTCTCCAGGACCTTGAACTTTTATATGATTTTGTGGATCATTTTCTATTATCTTTGGTCCTTTTNTTTTTGATCCATGCTCTTCATGTTTTTTTTCATGCCCTTGTATTTTAGGACTATGAACTTTTGCCTCAATATTAAACAAATCCTCACTAAACTCATCTCTAGATTCAGAAGCAAAACCTGATTGATCCAAAACACTTGCTTCATCACTGTTTATATCAATTTTCCCTTTGATTTCCCCAGGACCTTGAACTTTTATATGATTTTGTGGATCATTTTCTATTATCTTTGGTCCTTTAGAGTATTTTGGATCAGGGTTACTAGTTTTAGGTAAAGCTAGAGGTGGGACATTATAAGAGTTTTTAGATTTAATTTCAAGGTTTTCTGGTATTCCTATTCCTAATGATGGTGCTGGAGAAAGACTATTTTGATTTCTTCCAAAAGTTACTGAGCCTTTTGGACTTGAATCTAAAGCAGCAGGAAGGATTCCAGATGGTTTTTTTGGTGTTTCAATTTTATTATCTACATGCTTTGCATTAAGATCTAGTTTTGGTATAGGAGCTTGTAATGGTCCTAAAGGTAAAGCGGGTATTGATGTTTTATTAGGTTTACCTACAGGAGATTTTGGAGGTTTTGGGGCTTTATTGCTTTCTTTCTCACTACTTTCAGATAAAGACCCAGAAGATGATGATGATGACGATGATGATTTGTTGCCGTTTTTATATTTCATCGATGGGATTTTTGCTAAGTTTTTTGGGACATTTTGCTGTTTGTTTGGTATCGAGAAAGCAAAATTTGAATCAGGCCGCATTTTGATAGAAGGTTTACTGTCAATGCTTGAAAAGCTCTCAGCATGTTCGAAAGGAGCTATTGAATTGTTTGTTGCGAATTCTCCAGTAACTCTACCTGCTGAACTTTTGTTAGTATCAAAAACCCCTATAATTGGGGGATTATTTGAGTTTACTTGGGGTAGTTTGAAATTACTTCCAAAATTCATAGCTGAAGGCCCTGGGGGTTTACCTTGGTGGATAATTTCGATGCTGGAGGAGCTACTGGATCTTGAACTTGAACTTACAGAATCTAAATCATGAATATCAATTGCACCAGAGTTACTTTTACTACTCATATGAATATTTATAGTAATTATATGATTGATAATTAAAACTTGTAGTGTTTTTAGGAGGATTTTTTTAAATAAAATAGTAGTTATAGGGAGATTTAAAGTGATTTGATGAGAGGATTTTTAGTAAATGAAAATATTGAATTTTATATTTAGGTTTAGAAATTTTTTTGAAAATGTATTTGGTCATGGGTGTTAAATTTTTATGTATGAATAGATGCTGTGAAATATATGATTGTTATAATAGAGTGAGCAAATATATAATTAAATAAATGCATTTTTAATATAAAATAGGCTAAGGTTGGAAAAAACAAAACTTCAGCTATTTAATTTGCTTTATATAATATGAATATATATAACATCTTAAATAAACAATAACTTAATCATAACTAGCAAAAACCTACTCTATCAAAATCTCAAGTTCTCATTCCACACAAACTAAAAAAACTCTCCCTATCAACACCTTATCTCCAATATCACTTTTTTCTACTTCTAAATTCCTAAATCTCAACCCTTCCTCAAAATATCATGAATCCCAAATATCCTTTTCTACCAAAATTCCACTCATTTCACATCAAAATTTATATTTCCACCAATCATCAACTCCATCATCACCACCAAAAAACCCTTTTTTTCCCAGCAAAATCTTTAAAATAAATTCTGATCCACCCCAAAAACCTCATATTTTCTCTGCAATAAATGGTTGAATCAGAAGACATAACCCAAATCAACCTCTTCTTAAGTGCTCGAACAATCAGCATAACCCCAATTAGTACATACTGTGCAGCTTACTCAGGGAACTCAAAATCAGAGTATTTTAAATCAGAGACTATTGAAAAAACAACAAATCCTGATTGGTCAACACCAATGCTTATAGACTTTCGTTTTAGTTCAATACAAAAAATGATATTTCGCGTTTATAATGTTTCAGAAAGAAATACACTTGTTGGAGAAGTTAACGTTACGTTATGTCAAGCAGTTTTAAGAAAAGAAGTTGATTATCAAATAAGCAAACAATCATGGTTTACTATAAGAGCTGAAGTTGTGAAATTTCCTCCTATTAAAACTTTGTTTAAAGTTTCTGGGATAGAACTTGATCGAATGGATGCTTTTGGGCTTAGTGATCCTTATTTTAAGATTAAAAAGAGGAGTCCAGATGGAAATTGGGTTAAAATATATAAAAGCGAGATTATCAAAAAAACTCTTGACCCTGCTTGGGACCCTTTTATGTTATTAGATCCTGAAATTAATATAGAAAATAGTTCTTTGATGCTGAAGTTTGAATGTTATGATTGGGATTGGCCTAATACTTATGATTTTATAGGAGAAAATATTATCACGGTTCATGATATTTTTACTCAAGGGTTTGAATTTTGCGTTTTCAAAAGCGAAAAGAAAAGATTGAAGAATGAAAATAGTGGAAGGATAAAATTTGAAATATTTGAAATTCTACCTTTTTTGCAGTATATACATTCAGGGATAGAACTTAATTTCACTTTTGCTGTGGATTTTTCTGAGTCGAATGCAAACTTGCATTCTAGAACTGGGGTTAAATCTTACTATGAACAAGGGATTTATGGAATTGGGAAAATAATTGAGAATTATGATTATGATAAGAAAGTATTAGCTTTTGGCTTTGGAGCTACTTCAAAAAATGAATCTACTGCTTTAAAAAGATGTTTTACTATGTCAGGTAGTCCTGAAAACCCTGCTGTAATAATAGACCGAATTTTAGACTCATACAACAACACTTTTAATTTGATAAAATCAACTAAAGAATCATATTTAAGTTCAATTCTTGAAAAAATCATGGAAATGTCAGAAGTTTCTCCTCCAAGATGGACTTATAATATTGTTATTATTATGACTAATGGCAAAATAAGTGATTATAATCAAGTAGTTGATATTTTAAACAGTGCTTGCTCTTTGCCTATGAGTGTTTTTATCATTGGCATGGGTGGTGGCAATTTTAATGATATCGAAAACCTAACAAAATGTGAATTTATGCACAGAGATCATCAAGGAAGACGTATTAAAAGGAACATGGTGCATTTTTCAAAATTTGGAGATTTTTCAGGAGACTATGAAAACTTGGTCAAAAATATGATGAAGCAAGTTCCTAATGATGTTGAAGATTTCGTTAAGACTTTTTGGTATGACCCAAGACAATATACGTAAAAATAATAAGTAAAAGTTATTAATACAAATATCAATTTTAGGTTATTTAATAGTTTTATATGATATAAAATAAAATTTATTATTATAAATCGATTATAAAACCCTAATCCTATAATCATTTTCTAAAAATCTTGTATATTTTCCTTCTAACATAAACACACCCTTTTTTATATAAAAATCATACCTAACTTAATTTCCTCTATGATATTTTCCAATTTCCTCATATCTTCTACAACAAATCCTCATAATTTTTCACGTGAATTTCCCCATCTTCTTATCTACAATCCTTCATTTTCCTATTTATCCAAAAAAACATATCAAAAGCTTTATCTTCATTCTTGACCTTATAATTATTAGATAATGGAAAGTAATCTGCTTAGAGCTTTTGGGGCTAGTCTTGTTGCTGACACTGAAAGACTAAGAGAAGCAAGTGTATTCTTAGAGTCAATCAGAAGCGAAAAAGACGTAATCCAATCATGTATGTCTATATCATTATCAGAATCTCCTATAGAAATCAGACAAATCGCTGTGATTTATTTGAAAAATCTAGTCAAGGTATGGAAGAACACAAGAAGGGATTATAAAATCTTAGAAGAAGATAAATTATTCTTAAGGTCCAACATTATAAATTGTTTACTGTTTTCTATTCCTGACAAAATCAGAGTTCAATATGAGGAAATAGCATTCAATATAGCGAAAATTGATTTTCCATGGGATGAAATCCTTAATCAAATCGATGGGTTTCTAGTTTCAAACAATGCTGATCAAGTATATGCAGCTTTGTCTATGATAAACCAAATCGCAAAAGTTTATGAACAAGTGCTTAATGAGAAAAGAAATAATATGAAAATTATAGTCTCTCGGTTTTTTGTACAGTTAGGCAACCTTCTTCAAGGTTTATTAACAACAGAAAACCCAGCAAAATATCGTTATATATCTTTAGTCTTACAAATATATTGGACTTGTTTTTATATTGATCTTCCTGAAGACCAAGCTAATATTCCAGCTCTTCGAAGTTGGCTTGAAAAATGTAAACAAGTTCTTGAAATGCCTATGGATGAACTAGAAAACCAAATAACTTCTGAAGATGAGCAGATAACAAGAGATGAACACCCTAAGTGGCAGTGTAAAAAATGGAGTGCTCAAATCATTCATAGATTTTTTAACAGGTATTTCAATTTAGCATATTTAAAAGATCATCATAAGTCTATAGGCGAANAAGATGAGCAGATAACAAGAGATGAACACCCTAAGTGGCAGTGTAAAAAATGGAGTGCTCAAATTATTCATAGATTTTTTAACAGGTATTTCAATTTAGCATATTTAAAAGATCATCATAAGTCTATAGGCGAGTATTTCCAAAACACTTGGGCGGTACCTTTAACAGAACTAGCTTTAACTTTATTATTAAAAATCAGACAAGTTTATTTACCAAATGGGGTGGCAAATTATTTGATTAAATTCTTAACTCAAGCATTTAAATTAGAAAGTACAAAACAAGCTATTGAGAAATTTAGTACAGAAGTTATTGTCTGTGTAATTCTACCATTAATGCTTAGGAAGCCAAGTGATGAAGAATTATGGCTGAATAACCCTATTGAGTATATAAGACGTGAAAGTGATATTGGAAGGGCTTATTTTTCATCTAAAAGCTCAGCTGTGGATTTATTAAAAACTATGTGTGAGCATTCATGTTTGAAGTATTTTATGAGTTTAATACAAGAAGGTTTGAGTAAGTCTTTAAGCCTTGCCGAAAAAGAAGCGCTAATTTTTGCTTTTGGGTCTTTGAATAAAGTGATTAAAACAGAAAAATCTTTTATACCTTATATTGAGACTATTCTTTATAACAATGTCCTTTGTGAGTTTTCTAATAGTATTGGTTTTCTTAGAAGTAGAGCTTGTTGGGTATATTCTCAATTTACTGATATAAATTTTAAGGTACCTGAACATAAGGAGCAGGTTTTACAACTTGTATGCAAACTTATTGTAGATAGCGAATTACCTGTAAGAATAGAAGCTGCTACTGCTTTACCAAAACTTCTAACCTGGGACATTGCTAAAGAGAAAATCGGTCCAGAAATCCAAAACGTTTTACGTCTTTACCTTGAATTAATGACACAAATCGATTTCGAAGATCTAGTCGAAGCCCTCGAAGACATCGTCAGTAACTTCGCCCCTGAAATCGCCCCATTCGCAATTGATTTTTGCACTCATTTAATAAACGCATTTCTTTCTATTGTCAACAAAGAAAACAATGAAGATAGTATTATGGCAGCAATATCAACTTTAAATACCTTAAGTAAACTTATAGACACATTAGATGATCGTCCAGAAGATCTTTATCATATAAGTATCGCTATCCAAAAAATATTTGACTATGTTTTTACCTTAGATCATAACGAATATTTTGAATGTACTTTGACCCTTTTAACATCATTATTGTATTATTGTCCTAATAATTCCCTTACACATTTGTTTAAATATGCAAGTATACTTAAGAATTATGTTATTGAAAATTCAAGGATTAAAGATGTAGCTAGGGATACTGTTGAAGAACTTTTCCCAACTTTTGCTAATTTCATACAGAAATATAGAGTACAAGCTAAGGAAAATATTAATTTGTTTTTGGAAATAGGTTTAGTTTTTGCTAGGGAAGGATATTTAGAAACTGCTATAGGGTGTAAGATTTTTATGGCTATACTTGAAAATGTTCAATTGGATCCTTATACTATAACTCAGGTGTTAGTAAATTCTTACCCTGTCTACACAGCGAATGAAAGCAAAAAAATTAAGTTGCTTTTTGTACAAATAGTGTTTATTGCACTTTGGAGAGCTCCACAATACACTATAGCGTATCTTAAAAATCTTGCTTGTGTTGAGAATATTTTTGCGTTTATATGTGAAAATTACTTAATGATTAAAGAAGAAATTCCTGTTATACAAAGCATATTAGGACTATCTTCTCTTATTTCAATATCCCATGAAATACCTGAATATAGCTATACGATGCCTTTGCTTTGTAAAGTTATGCTTATGCTGATCAAAAGGTTTTATCAGAAAAATCCAGTTGAAGAACCAAAAATGATTGGAGGTGAAGGAATGAATATGATGGAAAAACTTAAGATGATGGAAAATGATGACAATTTTGAAGAATGCGGCGATGATTATTACGAAAGTTTTTTCGAAACTCTTGACATGAATACTTATATTAAAACATGTTTGACGAAATGCGCTGGATATTTACAAAATGCTCAATTAAGTGAGGAAGAACAGGAAATAGTGAAACAATTTACTAATTAGATTCTGGTTAAAATTTCCACCTTTTAAGTCTTTTTACTCTCAACTGAGAAAATATTTAACCCAAATTCATTTTTTATACTTTAATAAACATTTCACAATGGAAGGACCTAGAATCCAAGTAGTAGTGCGAATCAGGCCTTTATCCGCTCGGGAAATCAGAAAAAACCACTACGAAATAATCGAAGTTACATCCCCATGTGACCTCGTCGTCAAAGAAGAAAAGTAATCTCCACTCAGACTAAAAGTCGACCTAACCAAATACCTAGAAGGACATAATTTTACATTCGATCAAGTATTTAATAAAGAAACCACAAATCAAGATGTAAAAACTATATAGATCTATCTTACTTGTGTCCAACCTCTAATCTCAGCAGCTTTTGACCGAATGAAAATAACATGTTTCGCATATGGGCAAACAGGTTCAGGTAAAACATATACAATGATGGGTGAAAAAACAATACCAGGCCTTTACATAATGGCAGCTGAAGATGTCTTTAAAATCCTTTCAAAATCCCACACATCATTAAAAATCTTTGTCTCATTTTATGAAATATACTGCGGTAAACTTCATGATTTATTAAATGAACGTCAACAACTTTTTGCCCGTGAGGATGCAAAACAAAACGTTAATATCATAGGGCTTAAAGAATGGAGTGTTAATAACGTTGACGACATAATGAAAGTTATTGACTTTGGGTTATCTGTAAGAATGACTGGAGTTACAGGGGCAAATGATGAATCATCAAGATCACATGCGGTATTGCAAATATCATTAAAAGCTGCAAATAAACTTCATGGGAAAATTTCATTTATCGACCTTGCAGGTTCAGAGCGTGGGGCTGATACAATTGATAATACAAAGCAAACACGTATTGATGGAGCTGAAATAAACAAGTCTTTATTAGCTTTAAAAGAGTGTATAAGAGCTTTAGATCAAGAAAAATCACATACCCCATTTCGTGGAAGTATTCTTACACAAGTTCTTAAAGATAGTTTTGTTGGAAGATGTAAAACTGTTATGATAGCAAATATATCCCCAGCAAGTAATAATTGTGAGCATACTTTAAATACTTTGAGATATGCGGATAGGGTTAAAGAATTGAAAAAAATTAATAAACCACAAAGAAGAGAAGATGCTCTTGCTGATGCTTTAATGTTACCAAGACAACCTTGTAAAAAATATTTAGCTAATACAGTAAGGCAGATGAAACCTGCTAATTCTCCAGTTTCACAAGCGAATTTTGTTCCTGCTGTACCTTTGAATCATAATGTGTCAAGTAAAACCCCACCACCTAAAGCTGTGGAAAAGTTTTTAAGTCCGAATTGGATGGCGAAAAGTGAAAAGGATTTGATGGAAATGTCAGAAGGGCATGAAAAACTTATTAATTTGATTTTGACGGAAGAAGAAGAATTGATTGCCTCGCATAGGCAGCATATTGATAATATGGTTGGGATTATTAAGGATGAGATGGGCATTTTGCATGAAGTCGATCAGCCTGGAAGTGATGTTGATGAGTATGCGACAGCTCTTAGAAGCATGCTTGAACAGCAGATTTTGTGTATCACTGAGATTAAGAATAAACTTGAAAACTTTACTTCGCATTTGAGAACAGAGGAAGAAATGAGTAGAAAGTTTTATAAGTTACAGTCAGAAATCCTTGACCTACATGATAATTAAATAAAAACACTTAGCTGATGTTGGTATTAATAATATAATCTCCTAATTGTAAGACTGTATGAAACTTAGTCTTTTTTGCTTTAAAAATCTGTAATATTCCTTAATATACACTTATAAAATATAATATTCTGTTTAAATACAAAAAGAAATAATAAAAAATTTCAAAGTTTTTTGTTGTTGCATGAATTAAAAACATGATGTTGATTTAAGTATAAATTTTTACAGGGCCTAGGCAAGACCAATTCAAAATNATACAAAAAGAAATAATAAAAAATTTCAAAGTTTTTTGTTGTTGCATGAATTAAAAACATGATGCTGATTTAAGTATAAATTTTTTGCAGGGCCTAAGCAAGACCAATTCAAAACTGCTAAGTTTTGCTTAGAACTTAGCGTAGAATTAGAGTTCCAAAATTATCACATTTATTGTAATAATTATTATATACTTCATATAATCTGCTTAATCTGCTTAATGAGGGTAATAAGGCTATACTTTTTGCTTTAGAAATGTATAGAAAATATATTTGAGGTGTGAATAATTTATCAAAGATTGAAATACTAGTTATATTCACATAAGTTTGTGAAATGTTGGATATTTATATTTATTTGCTTGAAGTAGATATTTTTAACTCATACATCATTATTCAGAAATCGGCTAAAATCTAAATTATATAAATTTAACTTGAGAGGAAGGAGAATTTTACAAAAAGATTAAAGTAGTGAAATGTTATTTATAGATCTTTAGGAATAAAATCAACAATCTGCAATAGTTGCAAGTAATAATACCATGATAAATACTTCAAACAGCATTTTCAGTAGTAACTAGATACTTTTCTGTATTATTAACCCTTTTCAATGCTCAACAAAAGAACTAGGTTTATATCTTAAAATTGTAAAGGCTAATCTGTTCATATGCTTCTTCTACAATAAAAATAAGGTCTTATTTATTCTGTATAATAAATTCCTTATCTAAATTCATAATCTCTAAAGCAGCAATATATTCTGAATTCCAAACAACACATCCAAATCTAAAATCTAAAACCTTATCTAATAAAAACCCCTGATACAAAAACCTTCAAAAATGATTCAAAAAATCCATTATAAACTTATGATTAACTCAGAACTTCCAAACTTAAATATCGAAGAAAAAATTATCAAAGTTAACGGGGACATAAGCTCAATATTTTACTCCAAAGGTAAAGAACTAGGTAAAGGGGGTTTTGCCCAAGTATACGAGTTAACAAACTTAGAAACCAAATTTAAATTCGCAGCAAAAATAATAAAAAAATCATCACTAGCCGAAGGTAGGACCCTTCAAAAGCTTATGACCGAAATAAAAATCCATAGATCAGTTCATCATAAGGGTATAGTAAAATTCAATAATTTCTTCGAAGATTCAGAAAACATCTACATCCTATTAGAGCTCTGTAATAATGGAAGTTTAAGCGAAAAACTTAAAAGACGAAGAAGATTAACAGAACTTGAAGCCCAAAACTATTTACTACAATTACACTCTATAATAAAATATCTTCATTCATTGAAAATACTTCATAGAGATATAAAACTTAGCAATTTATTGCTTAATGAATTTATGGAATTGAAATTAGGGGATTTCGGTTTAGCGACGAAAATAGAATTTGAAGGTGAGAGAAAAAGAACTATATGTGGTACACCTAATTATATAGCCCCAGAAGTTCTTAGTAGTAAAATTGGTCATTCATTTGAAGCTGATATTTGGAGCTTTGGAGTTGTTGCTTATACGTTAATTATAGGTAAACCTCCTTTTGAATCAGATGATGTTAAGGTTATGTATATGAGAATCAGAACTAATCTTTATGCATTTCCAAGTAATGTGCCGATATCTAGTGAAGCTCGCGATTTGATTGAAAAAATATTACAAACTGACCCTGGAAACAGACTGACTTTAGATCAGATTGCTGAACACCCTTTTTTTAATAGAAATACTATACCAAAGAACTTACCCTTAAGTACACTTTGTATACCTCCTTCGAAGAATTATTTGAAAAAATTTGAAGGGTTTTTGGATGAGAGTAAAACTAGACATGATGATGTTTTGAGTTTTAGGGATGAGATGTGCAGTTTGAGTTTAAAAACTTTTACGGATCATAAAGAACTTGAACAAAGCCCAAGGAATTCTTTGTTGCATAGACTGCATATTTGCACTTCAGAACTCAAGCTAGAATCTAATATTATACATGTAACACAATGGTTGGATTACTCAGAAAAATATGGTTTAGGATATAAACTATCCAACGGGGCAACAGGAGTTAGTTTCAACGACCAAAGTCAAATAATAATTTACTCCAACCAAAAAGCTCATTACTACGAAAAAAGCCATTCACCTAGCTTACCCAACGAATTCCTTTTTACCAATCCCCCTCCAGAACTCCATAAAAAACTTGCAATCCTCCAACAGTTTACCAAACATCTAAAATCCAAACACCCAGTCCTCATAAACCCAAGTCCATATGTAAAAAAATGGTTTTCTAATAACATCGCCACAATTTTCCAGCTAAGTAACAAAAACACTCACATAGTTTTCAATGACAAAATTGAAATCCTCATACAAGTTCCAATAAAAACCATAATTTTCCTTGAAAAAAATACACAAACGACCTACATGGCAAAGAAAATCTTAGAATCAGGCAATGAAGAATTGATAAAAAGAATGAGACTGGCTAAAAATATACTATCAGGTTAAGAGTGAAATTCATGATTATAATTATTTTTATTTATTTATTAGTAACCTGGTTATTACCGATTTTTTTTCATGGATGATGATAATTCTAAGTATTTTATTAAGGCCAAGAGATATGAGCTTGGATTTCCATACTGAAGATTGGGATGATTTTACTGGAGTTAGGTCTGAAAGGGTATTTTCAGTTTTTTGAGTACTTTTAGAAGCTATTGATAAGGTTTTAATACTGTCTTTTGCTTGATCAGAATTAGAAGATGATTGGACGAGGGTATTGAGGTTTTTTGATTTTCTTGGACCTTTGTGGTGTTTAAGACTGAAAAATACATGTAAAAGACGGGTTTTAAGGAATTTTTGAATAACATTTTTGAGGTTTTCTGAAGAGTTTCGGTAACGGATGACTTTACGGTCTGCTTCGTTGAATATGCTTTTTGACGGAGTTTTTGCTAGGGCTTCTATTTTTTTCTTTTGGATCAAAGGTGTAGGTTTAGTTAAAGGTTTTTTTTGTTTATCTTTAAGAAAGTCGGTAAGAGCGGATTTTTTTTCAGGAATTGCAGCTTTGGTTTGAATTTTCCCTTTAGACTTGCTTGGGGCGATTATTTGGCCAGATTTAGATTCACTTGCGATTTTTTCAGAGAATTTCAACACCAAAGATTTCTGCATGTTATTCAGACTAGATTTTCTTTCAATACTCAAATTGTTGCTGGATTTTACAATTAAACTCGTCATTTTGATATCTGAGTCATTAAACAAATCTGGACAAGGTGAACCTGGAGGTGATAAAAACCAATTATACCCAGGTTGGCTTCTAAAAGATTTTTCCATAAGCATTTCAGAATACATCGACTTATTAAAAAAAGGAACCTTAAAAGCATTAAATCCTCTTAAAGCTTGTCTATATTTGCTTTTTTCATAGTAGCTTTGGAAAAAAAGGGCACATTTTACTATTTTCTGATTATATGCATTCATTGAATATATTTTTATAGCATGAAAACAACTGACAATCCATCTATAAACGACTATTTTAAGTAAATCTCCCATCATTTCTACATAAGATGGGTAATGAAAACGCAAAACTGCGTTAAAAGATTGGATAACTTTCTTATGCATAACCTTGTTTATTGTTGAGTATAACATAAAAGCCCCATATTTGTATTCAAAAAGAGTTTTTTTTGGTTTGATTAGAGAAAATAAACTAAGATATCTGGTTTTTACTACACTTTGTAATTGAGAAAATATCAAAATAGCTGCGTTTCTTTTGAGGTTATCGATGATTTTTTGGCTTTTCCATTTGTCAAGACTTTTAAGCCATTTTTTTAAACACCCTTGTAAAACTTGTTCTATTTTTAAATTTGTCAACATTGATATTCGGATAAAAGATACCTTGCGTTGGTTTATTAAAGATTTGTTTATAAGGATATCAAAGTATAAATCTTGTTTTTTTTTGAGGTTGGCAAATTTAAGTTTTTTGAATATCGATTTTCTAAACAGGTCACGATTACCTTTGAAAATAATTCTGTTAAAAAATCTTATTCTGAATCGCTTTGTAGCTTTTTTTAAGAGTTCTGCTATTTGGTTTTTGCGTTTAAGATAAGCTGAACGTTTGCGGAATTTATCCCCGACTATTTTTTTAAACACCCACTTGCTAAGAACTCTAAAGAGTTTTGAAGAGACTAAACGGATACCCCGGACGCAGTTGAAAAGTTTTGGATCAGTATTACAGTGATATTGAGAGAAATTTTTTATGCATTGGAAAGCAAAGGACTTGTTTACGACAATTGCCCTTTGGATAGCTTTTTCTATATAATTAGGTGTAAAACTAGAAGCATAAGCTTTCTTAAACATAATCTGAACAAGTACATAATTTCTTAATGATCTAAAAACCTCAATCAAAGGTTTTGATATAACCTTAACCATATTTGTACAAGATTCTTTCTGTAAATTAAGTCCACTTGATGTAATAGTCGTCTCATACTTACTAAAAATTTCATCAAATTCCAATCTTTCTTTATCTCTAGTCCTAAGCGGTGATGTCTCAGGACTTTCTCCATACATAGAAACTTTTTCAATATCTTCCAAACAACTACCAATAATACAAATATCAGCTTTTTTTCCTGATTGAATATATGAAATCAACCCATTTTTAAACTTAGAAATCGACAACACCCATTGATAGTCATCTTTAGCCCATAAATACAGTTTTTTCTTATCGTTTGTTATACCAACAACCCCATTTTTACATGTAGCAATCATCCTGAGCTTTTTATTACAATTCATTCCTATAATCCTTTTGGATGAGTTTTCAAGTAAAAAACATTTACCTTCGTCTGTTAAGAGGATTATGCCAAAGGCAGAATCAAAGATTTGGTCGATAAAATGATCTTCGAGTTCTTGGATAGCAAATGGTTGGCTGACTTGATTAGCAAAATTAATAGCAAAGTCGTGTTTCTTGCCGTAGATATACATAAACCCACCTTTAGTGCAGATGGCAGTATATTTTTCACCACAAAGTACTTGGGAGATGTTGAAGATTTTTGAGTTTTCTACGATTTGTGGCTCAGGACTTGAAGTTAATTCTGAGCATAATTCACCATTTAGACCAGTTCCCCAAGTGTAAAGAAACCCTTCTGAGCATAGAGCTCCAGCATGAGTATCACTTAGATTTGCCTGTATGATCTGTGAGGAACTAAAATTATCTAATTTCATTGGGATGTGTGAAAAGTAGATGTTTCGTTGACCAAATAAACCACTTTTACTATTATCTTCACCCCAAAGCCAAATATCCCCACTTGTTGTTAGTATTAAAGCCATTGAGTGATTGCAGGAGATTTGAGAAACTTTAACTGATATGTTTAAGGGTTTTTGGGGTGACTGTAGGGGTAGTTTGAATACAAAAAGTCCTCCTGAAACGTTTGAACAGATCCCCCAGTCTGATGAGAGAAAAAATGATTGGATGTTAAAGCTTTCTTGTAAGTTAAATCTGGTAAAGCTATGAAAACCTAGCCAAATCGAAAGTTGGCTCATATTTATTAATGGCTTTAACTATTGTCTGTACTAATACTAATAAAGAGTGAATATAGTAGAGATGGTAATAAAAGGATTTTTTAAAGATGATGATTTTGTTATGGATTTTGTCATGGTTTAGCTTAGAGGAAGTAAGGATTCTGTTAAAAATGGATAGGATGATTAGATTTTTATGTTGTAAAATTTTGCGATAATTTTTATGTTTTTTATTGTAAAAGATATGGGAATGTGAGAGATTTTATTGTGATGAGCTTTTCAGAGGGTGCGGTAAAAACTTTGAATGACTGGAGATAAAATAACAAGCGATTTATACTTTTATTGAGGGTCTTTAAGCTTTTGGATTAGGAAAGATATTATTTAAGGAAAGCATAATTTGATGAAGAATAGATTAGTATTAGTTAGAAATTATCGCTTGACTATTTTCCAGCCCTTGTTATGAAGAATAGATATTAAAATAGTTTATACATGATATTGGCTTAGTTATAAAAACAAACTTTGCTTTAAACATTAACAAATCAAAGTGATTATTTTCAATGCTCTTTGAAGAAATGTGAAATTTTCAAAGGGGACCATTTTTTGGAAAATAATGATTTTCCCTGATCGTTTATAAGGAATTTATTCAAATTTTTGACTTTATATTTGAGATGTGTATAAAATATGTTTTTAATTGTTCAAAAAGATAAATTTATTAAGTTGCTATATACTAGTAACATGTAAGATTTTCAAATATTTTCCCTAAACAATAAAAAAAATTTCTATATTAAAGTAAACAAAAACTAAATATCAATAATCTAAAACTCATTAAACAGTTATCATTATTATTATTTCCAATCTCATATCCCTTAAATAATCTTATAATATTTCCATTTGTAGGCTTATAAAAGAAGTCAGGAAAAGAAGATTCATCGTTATAAAAATCGGTAAAGAGCCTGGGATCTTGTATGAAGTTGATAGAAAATAGTATTTTAGCTAAACCCTTCAATAAATTAATTCATTTATTAGCAGAAAATTTCCCCCATTTTCTAAGTTCTCTACAAAGTTTTCATCTTTAACCACATCTAATGCTATTTGAGCAAGTCTATAAACTATTTAATTCTCACAAAATATACTTTTATGGTTTCCTGATACTAAAGCATCCATAACTTTATTTTTTACTAGTATTACACATATATAGTTCAGTAATATTTTTCCTATTTAAAGCTTCAATATTATCATAAGGTATTATTTTGTAGTTCAATCCTGTAAATAGGTCGAAATTTTTATATCTATCTGGATCATATGAAGAACAACAAGTTAATATAGTCTTACCTCAGATATTATTAGAACAAAAATT
This sequence comes from Stentor coeruleus, assembly GCA_001970955.1. Taxonomy (NCBI): domain Eukaryota; phylum Ciliophora; class Heterotrichea; order Heterotrichida; family Stentoridae; genus Stentor; species Stentor coeruleus. Next base: position 7,554 of record MPUH01000843.1, on the reverse strand, counting down.
ATTCTAAGCTTGATTCAGGGGATAATTTTAACTTCATAACCTCCATTTTCTGGTAATTTTTATAGCTGATTCTTCTACTTCAGCATTTGAATTTATCTTTATAAAAACAACTAGTAGTTGTGTTTAAATATTATATATGATTTTATAGTGGGAATATTGATATTTCAATATAATCTTCACCACTTATTATTATAAAAGACAAATTTTCTCATATCTATTCTCATCATTCCAAAAGTCTAATTGTAAATTTATAAAAGCCATTTCAATAACACATTTTATTCTCCTGTATAAAGAAAGTTAATTAAAAACAATAACCTAAAAAAAATTATCTTAGTTCCACCTCAGCTATTCCAATCATCTCCCACAAAAAAATTCCCCAACCCTTTATGATTTTCCTTATAAGCCATTTTAATCTAACCCATACCCTATAATCTTCAACAATTAATCCTCATAATCAAAGCACAATACCCTAAAAGCCTCTCTACCTAAATTCACATAATTAAAAATTCCCAATCATATCCATAAATCTTACCTTTTAATCATCTATTTTCAAGGTGAAAAAATTATAAGATAATCAAGAAAATGTCACAACAAGGTTCGATTCGAGATTCAAGTCAAGACTTGCAATTTGTAAACAGAAACAGTTTCCAATTATACTGTAAAAAACTAATACGAGTATCAGAGAAAAACCGGATAATAAAAGATAAGTTAAAACTTGAAGAGCCCCTAAGGTCTTCAATATCCCCTGAAACATTCGAAATGCAAGTAAAAACACAGGTGGAAACTGAAAGAAGAAGACGAACTTTAACACCTGGTCCATCATTATTTGCCCCAATTGAGAAAAAAATTATAATATCTCAAAACTCATGCTTAATGTGGTACCTGACAAATGGTAAAGGGTGTAGAAATACTATAACAGACTATGAAATGACTAGTTGTAAAGGTTTGTTAAAGAAAATGATTAATGAAAAACCTAGTGAAGAAGGATATTTTGGTCTTGGCAAGCTTATGTTTCATGATGAATGTTGGAAAGAAAGTCAATATTATTTAAATGAGTGTTTAAAGTATTCAAAAGATCCTTTAAGCAAACAATGGTATGCTTTTATTGTGCTTATGAATACTGGACATGATCATGACCAAGCTTTAGCGATAAAGTATTTATTAGAAGATTTAATGAAAAACTGTCAGGGTATTGAGAATTATTGGGCTTTGATGACTTTAGCCCTTAATGATAGTCTTAAGGTTAGAGTAGAAATAGAAATGCCTTATTTTTATGCTACAAAAATCAAACAGATCGATACTTATTATGGCTATCTTGCTTTTGCTAAGATCTTTTTGTGTGAAAATAATATAGGAAGAGCTATGAATGTCCTTGTTGAACTTATAAATAACAATCCAGCCCGTCCTGAAGCTTATGTTTTATTATGGAATGTCCTTTATACAGAGAAAAAAGATTATGAATTAGCCGAGGATTTAATGATTCAAGCATTTTTGAGGATTTTTGAAATAGACTACGACTCTTATATCACCCTTTTCTGTATAAATCTAGCAAAAGCTTATGCAAGGCAGAAAAAATATAGTTACGCTTTTGAAATACTTCAACAAAAATATGTTGAACAACCCGGGTATCCTGTATTTCTCTATCAATATGGCCGTAATTGCGCTAAAGCTTTAGATTTCAATTTTTTAGGCTCAGCAATTGGCGCTTTAGAAGAATGTTTAAGACTATGTGATGAAAAAAGGTATGGGAAAATTTACTTTTGGCTCAGTCAGGTTTATTTCCAAAAAGGAGCTTATTTTGAATGTTATATTTATACAAATTTATCTTTAGAATGCCCAGGAATACCCGGTTCACCTAAAGCTGCTAAATTAAGAGAGACCCAAAAAAACATAAAGTCGCATATAAGTAAAATGGAAATGCTTTACAATTTTTATAGAAAAAACGTTGATCCTGTTAAATGCCTTGCTGACTGTGAAGGGTGTATAGATTTCGATATTTGTCGTAAAATAAAAGCAAAACTTTTATGGAAATCAGGGAATAAAGATCAAGCGTTAAAGTTCTTAGAATGGTGTGTTAAAGATAAAAAAGATAGTCTTAGGTTGTACTTCCTCCTAGCCCGTTATTTGAAAAAAGGTAAGAATTTTGTTGGACTGAACAAAATCTGCAAGAAAATGATAAAAATTGCAAAAAACACTCAAGTGACAACTTCAGAGTGGATGCAAAGCAATGTTTGGTATGCAAGAACAAAAGCTTTATTACATAAACCAGATAAATCCTTACCTCTTCTTCAATGCCTTGCAAAAATATTCCCCCCATTACCTTATTATAAAACCCCATATACTAATTATCTAATCCACGGCAAAACAGCAAATGATTTTTTATCAGCAAGTGAAAAAGCTTTAGCATATAAAGAATATGAGTTTTCTGAATGTATATCTTCAATAATAATTCCAGCTGATACTGGGTCGATGATATTAGAACAACATAGTCCAAGTACTATAAAAAAACGTAGAGAAATCACTGAGAATTTTATTGATGAAAGCCTAGACGAAAGTTCAATAGAAATATCGAATTTAATGCCCCCAGAAAACGAAAGGCATCATCTTATGCAAAAAAGCTTTGATATTACAATGAGTAGGCTTAGTGAAAGAGGATTTTTATCAATGGGTATGACAGGTGGTGTTCCTACAGGCACACCTTTTATAGGGTTTTCAGTATGTTCAGATATAGATTTTTTATATTATATAGGAAAAATATCTTTGGAACATGGACTTAGGTATGAAGATGGTTTATGTGCAATTCAAGACTTTATTGTGTTAACAGAATTAGAGAAATCTGTTGAGAAAAGAACCAGGATGCAGGTTAAAGGGAAGTTTATAAAGAGTTTTTTGCTTATGAGTATAGGCAAAAGGGAACAAGGGCGAGATATGTTTATGAGTATCAGAAGCGATTTGGTTAAGCTCAAAATGAATCAGAAACTTGAACTTGCCCAGAAATATTTTAGTTTTATATAATAACCATAATTCAATGTATAGAATATATGAGTATTAGTATTAGTATTAGTTAGGAATTATCGCTTTACTATTATCCAGCCCTTGTTAATAATAACGACTATTATTGAAAGTAACATGAGTAATATATATGAAGCCATTAGATACAGTATTAGTACATACAGACAAAGGCCAAGAAACATATCTTAACCTCACTTCTGACTACCTTTATTGGGAAAATAATGGACGTTTATATAGTTATCATACAGATGAAGTTCTCGGGGGTAAATTTCAAGACAATTCTCTTAGCATAGTTGTATACAGGAAATCACGATTTAGGTTTTTCAAGTTTTCATGTGAAAACGGGACACATTTTGAAAACTCTCTTTCATCAACCCTAAACCCTTGTTATAAGTTTTTTCTTATAGTCTACAACCCAATCAGTGGCACAGGGACTTCAAAAGCTGAACTTTTCAACACTTTTTTACCAGTTCTTTCATTGACCCCACATCGTTATGAGGTTTATCAAACTACATCTCAAGGATATCCTATACCTTTAATAGAAAGAATTGGTAGTGAATTTACTGATGTTATTATCTTAGGTGGTGATGGGACTTTACATTTATTACTATCAGCTTTATATAAAAGAAACAGACAAAGTTTGAAAGAAATTGGAATTGCTGTGTTAGCTTCAGGGTCTAGGAATAGTTTAGCAGTTGAACTTCATGGTAAATCTTTTAATGAAGGGATTTATAATATTTTGAAAAACTGCACGGTTTTAGGGGATTTGATGCTTGTGAAAACTGATGAGGATAGTTTATTGGCGACAACTGCAGTTACGTGTGGACTTGGGGCTGATCTTCCTTATGAAGCTGAAAAAAATAGAAATTTAGGGCTTTTTAGGTTTGCTTTGGCTGGGGTTAAAGCACTTATTATGCCTTGGAAACATTATTTTTGCAGTTTTAAATGTGAGAAAAGTGATGGAGAAGAGTTTGAGAGGATTGGGGAGTTTCTTTGGATTTCTATTGGGAATAATAAAGCGCAGAATTTAAGGAATGATGAAATACCTTTTCCGTATGCTTATATAAATTCTGGAGATATGGATGCTGTGCTTATTGATCCGATATATAAACTCATGACTACAAGGCTTTTTTTTCAAATTTTGAATGGTGGGCAACATGTTAATAATCCAGCTATTACATATATAAAATTAAAAAAAGCAGAAATAAAATTTGAACAATGCTCGGTTTTTAATATAGATGGGGAAATGCATTTCAGCAAAAAAGTTGAGGTAGAGATATTAGAAAAAGCTTTAAAATATTATGGGAAGCTAGAAAGCTTTAATTAATTAGAAAAATTAGATGATTTTAGGGTTGATTATATATTCGTGTTCTTATTAGCTTATTATAATTGAGTATTCAAAACTTACTCTTAAATTATAGTTCACAGCCGAAAAGGTAAATTATGGCTTAATTCTAATTTGCATTTTATAAATATTTTTTACTGTTGTTTCAATGTTATAAGTTAATTATTTTTCAAGTTTTTGTGTATTCAATTGCAATTGTGAGTATTGCTTATGTATATGAAATATTTACTTTGTACTTGTCTTGTGTTATTAGGCTTATATATTCTATAATCGAGTGTTGGTTTAATTTAATGTGATTGTCATGTTTGAATTATTAGGCTTATATATTCTATAATCGAGTGTTGGTTTAATTTAATGTGATTGTCATGTTTGAACCTTTATCCTGTTATTTTATTTTCTATTTATAACTTCTAGAGTATAATTTGAAAAATATAAGCAATATTCATTAGATATTAATTGAGGTTTGTAAATTTTATCTTTATAATTTGTCGTTTGTATATATTTTATTATATGCCCAGATTATATATCTAATTTAAAATGCTTTTGATTCATTTATATATATTAACACAATCATTTACACTCTAAACCTTTAGAAAAATTCCTAACATACTCAATATATTATATACCAATACAATATAATATCATAATAAAGGTTGAAAATAATCCATCCTTATTCATAGATTTATATATAAAATATTTTTCCCTCATAAACAACTATGGTTATATAAAATATAAAATCTTTTACATTGATCTTATAAAAAATGGGTGAAGTATTAACTATCAAGATTGTATTTATTTTCAGCATACTCATAAGTTCAGGAATAACAGGGTTCTTGCCAATGATATTTCCAGCTTTCCATAGCAACAAAAATTTCTTGAGTTATGGAAACTGCTTTGCTGCTGGAATTTTTATCATAGTAGGACTAGCTGGGTTACTACCTGATGCCCAGGAATCATTTGATGAATCTATGAGTAAAAGCATGCCAATATCTTTTGTCTTAGCTGCAGTTGGATATATGGTAATCTTTTTTGTTGAAAATATTCTTTTTGACCATCATCACGACTCACATAATCATTTACCAAGTTTTGATTTCAATGGCGATCCACTTGTAAATTCAGAAAATGACTTTCCTAGACGTAAAGCATCTGAAATTACCCCAAGAACCTTTGTCCCAGCTTTTATTTTAACAGCAGCACTTGTAGTTCATTCAACATTTGAAGGTATTGCTGTGGGTCTTTTAAGCTCTAAGTCTAGTGTTGTAACTTTATCTGTTGCTATTCTTATACACAATATGCCTGCAGCTATAGCTTTAGGTATAAAAATGCAAGGTCTTAAAAAATGGGCTTATTGTACTTTGATGGGTGTATTTGTTTGTACAAGTCCTGTGAGTATTATGATAGGTATTTTCCTTTCTGATCTTGGATTACCAGCTTTACAAGGGACATTTTTAAGTATAAGCGCTGGAACATTTTTATATATTGGTTGTAGTGAGATTTTGCCTGAAGAAATGGAAAAACATAATAACAAGCTTATAAAATTTGGAGCTTTGGCGCTTGGATGTTTACCATTAGGCATATTCTTGTTGTTTGTCACAGAATAATAGATAATTTATATGATTTTAATCTAAAAAATAGTTTTTTATGGTTGGATATTAGGTTGTTTTTTTTTTTATAAAGAGGATTAGGTTTGGTGTTATGTTTTAAATAAGAATAAAATATAAGATAGTGAAGTATTGTAAAAATAGTAATTTTTTTAAGATGATAAGGGAATTTGTATAGAATATTTTGTAAAAAAAATAATACTTTGTGCTACTTAGCCTTAGATTTCTCTTTGTTCAAAATCTAGAATTTAGTTTTAACTTTATATATATTATTCTAATTAAAGGAATAATACAACTATTAAGTTTATTAGTCACTTTTAAAAATTAGCTAATTTACGTGAAAACTATTATAAAAATAAACACCTAATTATTTCCTGATTTACTCTTTACCTCTATTCATAAAAGACCAAAAACAATCCTAATCAGTTCATCCTTTATATATAAAAAAACTACAAAAACATCATAAAAATCCTTAAAAACCTAAATATTAAAATATCCCAGAAACCTCAGAAAAAACATCTCATATCTTTATATCAAAATCTACACATTCCAACATAAAAACTAAACCAAACTTCAATAACCCTTCGCCCTTACCTCTCACCCAAAAACACATAAAACAACTAAAAAAACCCCAACACAACCTATTTTCATCATCCACAACAAACATTCCAAAACACACTATTTCTCTTAACAGCCCTATTATTTCTTACACAATCCTTACAATCTAATCAAATCCTCTAATTATTTAATCATTTGAATTAACCTCCTCCAATAGATATAATGGCAACTTTTTCAAAAAGACTATTCGAATCCTTGTCAAACCTTAGCGAAATGAGTCAATATCTCGTTGTTATAAACAATGTCCAAGGGATTACAGATAAAGAATCTGATGCTCTTAAAGAATTAGCATTTTCTCAGGACATAAGATTTATAGCAGCTCATCAATCTTTTATCATAGACCGAAATACAAATGCTTTGGTTTCTAATTGGAGAAAGCTTTTGGCTGAAGTTAAAAACGAGCCTAAAAGAAATCAAACAAGGGTCACAGATGCTCCGGCTAGTCCAAGAAGTCCAAATAGAATGAGTCAGCGTTTATCAACTTTAGGAATCCAGTCCCCAACACTTGAAAAAGATAAAGAAACTCATGTGACTGGAAATGAGCTTATTTTACTCAGAGATAAAATTGGTTTAGGTAATCTTGACCCAAGGACTCTTATAGCTAAAGCTCGTAGTAGTTTAAAAAACATTAAAACCATGAATTTTGAAGACTTTGCTAAGTTTATGACTGGTGTTGATAGTTCTGGGCAAGATTTCAACCAGCTTAAAAAGAAACAAGCTTTGAAAATACTTTTTGATAATTTTGATCAAGAAAAAAAAGGTGAACTTGATAGAAACCATGTGTTAAACAGTCTTATTGTTGTATGTGGTGGGAATCCTGATGCTAAATCTGAAGCAACATTTATGCTATATGATGTTAATGGTGATGGGCTTATATCTTTTGATGAACTTTTAGAGCATCATACAACAGTGTTTAGGATTTTACATAAAGTTCGACCTGAAGCTATAGATAAGACTGGGGAAACTCCTGAATTGAAT
>MPUH01000842.1:0-32274 GCA_001970955.1 Stentor coeruleus | reverse complement strand
GCTAGAAAGTTCATAATGATTATCAAAATATCAAATTTGCTTTTAGGAATTAGAAAATAAAGTTTTAGAGATTGGGCTTAACAAAAATAAACTTGCAGAGTGAATTTTCTTGATAATAATAAAAAATGGATTATCCCACACTTGCGCAATCCTTAAGCATAAAAAGATATCGAAAAAAGAATATAAATTCTATAACAGACAATAAGAATTCTATCTAAAAAATAATGCAGGTGACATTATATAAAAAGGTTAAGAGGGAAACAAAAAATGTAATGATAAGCCTAAAATATATAAACAATGATGATGCAAACATAAACAAACTATCTCACAAGATTGAAAAATATACCTAAAATTATATTCACTAAAATAATTATTTTTACTGAATCTCGAATAATCTGCTTAAGCATAATTAAAATTCATCAAGCCTTAACTAAAAAAAGCTTAACCTTTTATAATCAAAGCATGAGCTTTTATATTTTTTTAAAACAAATATTTCTACTTAACTAATTAATTTTCTTTGATTCTTATAAAAACCTAATGCCCTCTTCCATAAAATCATTATACTTAATCTCAATTTCTAAAACAATTAAAATCAGTTTACTATAAAAAAATCATATCAACAACTATGATTTCTAATTTTCAAAGTAAAAATTCAATAAACGCGCATAAAAAAAATAACATTCATCAAATGTAGTATATTAATTCATGGGGTCAAATTGTTCATGCATGTCTTCTATGCCAGCAGAGAACAAGTTTCAAGTAGACGAGGTGAGGCGTGAAAAAGTTTCATTAAAAGCAGCTCAAACAATAAAGCCATTCCGTACTCGTAAGAAAAAAAAGAAAAAACTTCAGCTTCAAGAACTGCCAATTGAACTTTTAATCCCATCTCTATCAAGGACTTTTTTAATAAAAAGGCATTTCCAAGCAGCTCGGCTGCTAAAAACTTTCCAGTTTTCTCATCATCTGCTCTTCACACCCCTGCCAACTCGTCCTGAAATCGAGAAAATCGAAAGCACTTTAGCCCCATATTCTGTAAAAACCATAACTTCTAAGAACCTAAGGTTCATTCCTGCAGTCGAACTTGTAGAAGGGGGTTTTTATGAAGGTCAATGGGATATAATCCTACAAATCCAAGAAGGTTCAGGAATAATGTTATACCCTGATCATTCAAAGTTCATAGGGTATTTTCATGATGGAAAACGTAATGATAAAGGAAGGCATATTAAAATGGATGGGGATATTTATGAAGGAGAATTTAATGATAATTATATGCAAGGTAAAGGAGTATTGCTAAGAAACAATGGAATAGTATATACTGGGGATTTTGAAAAAAACTTAGAAAGTGGATATGGGACAATTGAACAAAATGGTAAAATCCTTTATGTTGGAAGTTTTCTTAATGGTATGAAACATGGGAAAGGTAAATTAACATTAGCTGATGGAAATGTTTATGAGGGAGAATTTAAGAGTAATACTATGGATGGATATGGGAAATATGTGTGGACTGATGGAAAAGAATATTTTGGACAGTGGAAAAATAATAAACTTCATGGAGAAGGGACTTATAATTGGCCTGATGGAAGAAAATATTATGGGTATTATTCTGATGGGCTAAGACATGGATATGGAGAATTTACTTGGCCTGATGGAAGAGAATATAAAGGGTCATGGGTGAAAGGGAAAATGCACGGAGAAGGGTTTTACTCTTTTGATGATAATACTGGGACCAGACAAAGTCTGAAGTCCTCATGGATCAATGGTAGGAGAGTAAAATGGCTTTAATGTATATTGCTTAATAATCATGAAGATACTTTAGAGATTAGATAAGCATAATAAATAGTATTATTTGATTTAGTGTTTGATGTTTGGATAAGTTTTTTAAATAAGAGATTTAGTAAAATTCAGTAATATTTGATGGCAGTTGTTAGGGAAAATAATTATAGGATTATTTAATTATTATTCTCCTACTTTTACAAAAAGACTAGTTTTATTAATTTGATTCTTTTAGCAGTCTAATCAAAATACTCTTATTCCAACTTCAATAATATCATCATATCTTAAAGCATGCAATCTTTCAAACATGTTCATAAAAAAAAATTCTTAAATATCTTAACATTTATGCTTATCCTCAAAATAAAGCACTATCAATTTACTTTTAAAACAATTATTACCTAAGCAATTTTTAATTTTCATTATTTCTAACCATAAATCTACATCTCTACCTTTTACATACCTTATATATTAAAAACTTTGATTTTTTATTAGAAAATAATTATGTAAGTTAATTATTGGTTCTTAATTATATAATATTCATGGGAACGAACTTTTCATGTTGTAATTCCCAGCAGTTAGATTCCAAATTCCAAGTGGATGAAATAACGAAATCTGGTTCTACAACAAAGCCCACGCTTGCAGCAAAACCATTTCGGACTAGGAAAAAAAAGAAGAAAAAACTGAATCTTTTGGAGCTGCCAATCGAGTTGTTGATTCCTTCGCTTTCCAGAGCTTATTTAATAAAAAGGCATTTTGAAGCAGCTTGGATACTTAAGAGTTTTAGATTATCCCATAGACTTATCTTCACTCCACTTCCAACAAAGCCTGAAATTGAGAAAATCGAAAGTACTTTAGCTCCTTATTCAGTAAAATCAATAACATCTAAAAATCTAAGGTTTATCCCTTCAACCGAACTTGCTGAAGGTGGCTTTTATGAAGGTCAATGGGATATAATTCTACAATCCCAAGAAGGTTCAGGGGTTATGTTATATCCTGATGATTCTAAGTTCATAGGGTATTTTCATGATGGAAAACGTAATCATCAAGGAAGGCATATTAAAATGGATGGGGATATTTATGAAGGAGAATTTAACGATAATTATATGCAAGGTAAAGGAATATTGTATAGAAATAATGGTATTGTCTATACTGGAGATTTTGAAAAAAACTTAGAAAGTGGATATGGGACAATTGAGCAATTTGGTAAAGTCATTTATGTTGGAAGTTTTCTTAATGGTATGAAACATGGGAAAGGTAAATTAACATTAGCTGATGGAAATGTTTATGAGGGAGAATTTAAGAGTAATACTATGGATGGATATGGGAAATATGTGTGGACTGATGGAAAAGAATATTCTGGACAATGGAAAATTAATAAACCTCATGGAGAAGGGACTTATACTTGGCCTGATGGAAGAAAATATTATGGGTATTATTCTGATGGGCTAAGACATGGATATGGAGAATTTACTTGGCCTGATGGAAGAGAATATAAAGGGTCGTGGGTAAAAGGGAAAATGCACGGCGAAGGATTTTATGCTTTCGACGATGAAACTGGAACTAGACAAAGTTTGAAGTCCTCGTGGATCAATGGCAGAAGAGAAAAATGGCTTTAAGGTAATATATTGCTTCTTTTATGATGTAGGCTTTTAATTTATATTAGAAAAACGGTTTAAATGATACTTTTTTAGGATATTTTGAATAGTTATTAAAGTTATCTTTATGTAAGATGGAGAGAAACTATTTGCTTGATTTTTGTGATACCACGAAAATTTATCTGCCGATACCAGTTAAACCTAAAAATCTATGTGCAAAGTTTATCTTGTTAAAATCATAGTTGCTGAGAGGTAAAATTTCAAGTAGAAGAAATGCCGATATTAATTCTGCGACAAAACCTTTTAAACACAACAAGAATTATTATATAAACGAAAATAAAAAACAATTTTTAGAATCCTTTTCTTTTAGAGATAATCTAGGCAAAAAGAAACTTTAAAAACCTTGAGTGGTAAAAAAAATAGTTTATCTCATAGATTTTTTTTTTAATTACCAGTTAAGACTAAAATTTAACAATCCTAGCCGATTTCCAATAAAATCTATAACTTCTAAGACTTTAATTTTCTCCTTTGTAAATATGATGAAAGAAATATTATAAAGGCCTATGGGACATAATAAAAAACTCAAAAAAGTTTATGGGTAATGCTATACCCAATTCATCAAAAGTTAATAAAGCATTTCTAAATATGAAAGTAAAACATAATAAATAGATTAAAATTTCTATGAAGATGACTATAAAAATCATTGTATGTGTTGTTAAGAAACAAATTATTTTTTTTATTAGGAATTTCCAAAATTCTTCTATAAGGTTATTATGGAGTTATTTAAAAAGAGATATATCCTTATGCTAAGAGTTTTCTCAATGATATCAAATATGGAAAATATTAACTTAATTTGCATAATGGAAATATTTTAGAAAGAGTTTAAATGTATTACCATAGTTAAGTATGGAATATATATTTAGGCTGATAAAAAGAGTACTTGGATAGTAGAAAATTATAAATACATGGAGAGAGAACGTTTATTTATCTTAATAAGAGTATTATGGGCATTACTGATGGGTTAAGATAGGGTATGAAAAGTTCATATGATTTAATAAAAAAAAATATAAGTTGTAGGTGAAAGTGAAGTAGATTAAGAAGGATTTTATGTTTTTAATGATGAAATTAGTACCAGAGACAGTCTTTCTTCTTGGGCTGATTAGCAAATAGGAAAATGGCTTTGATTATGCTGACTAAAAAATGCTGGTATATTCAAATTAGGGTTACTTCAATATATTATTGGTTCTCTAATCTCTAAGAAATTGAATATTTACATTACCACTATAAAAAACTAAAAGAAGTATCAAAGCTAGTCTTAAAAAATTGAAATAAATCACTTTACTATCTAAACCTTGCCATATTTTTAAATACTCAGTCCATATCTATTAGAAAATGTCTAATCCTATGGCATTGACTTAATAATTGACTTACAAAATATATTTTTAAAACTTTCGCGAACTCATATTCTTATAACAACTAATAATTTTTTTTTATAAATCTACTAAGATTTCTTATCATAAATTACCTGCTAAATTCAAGCTAATTAAAATATAAGTAAATTCTTAATCATATAGTCAACTAGTTATAAACTAATATCAAATTTATTCCCATAAAATAGCCTGATCAATAAGAGGAAGAATATTTTCATCCTCATTCTCAGCATATTCCCTATATTCATCCATTTCCAAAAACCCAAAATCTTCTTCACTTCCATTATTTTGATAATCTAAAAGTCCATCATTTATCATTTTCATATTCCAAAAGCTTTCATCTGAGAGCTGTTTACTTCTCAACACGTGTTTTTCACATGATTTCTCACAAATTAGAATCTCTCTTATCTCAGGAATTTTTATAAGTTCCTTAACATCACCTTTAATTTTCTCATCTTCTCTTTTGTCTTTGTTAAACCTTCTAATATTCCTTCTGATCGTAGAGTAAAAAAAGTTTTTAATTGAGTTTTTTGACCTCTTTGGAAAAAAAGGTGAAATTTTTGACCACTTATTCCCTATTTTCTCCTGAATTTCAAATAATCTTTTTATTTCTTCATCAGTCCAGTCATTTAACTCAATATTTGGTTTTAGTTTATTATCCCACCTTTCTCTGCATTGTTTTCCGGTCCTTACTTTGTTGATTCTTTTTGAAATCTCATCGGCGATTTTTTTCCAATTTTTGCCTTTATACAGTCCTACAAGTTCTTTTAACACCAAATCTTCCTATATATAGTTTACTTCTAAAGTCCAGGTTTTTCTATAGCGATAATATTGCATATTTTATATAACGAATATATAAAATCATATAACATAAGCGAGCCAGCGGTTTTTTTCAGAAAATGATATCAAAAATCTAATCTCCAGCAAGAAGTATTTTACGGTTTTATTTAATTAAATAAATATTAAGATGTCCGAGGAAATAAGGATTGACCTTAGTGAGTATGCTGAAATTTTTATAAAGCATAAATGTGTCATATAATTGAGCTCAAATTTTTTGTTAAGATATTTTGAGTTTTATTAACCTATAAAATATTATATGTTTCTCTCTAAACATTTTGAGATAATGTATTCAAATAATTAAAATTTTAAATTCCTACCTTTAAGTTAACATACTATATCATCAAAGGTATTCATATAAACAAGCCAATACAAAATTTACTAAAAACTAATTGTTTTTTTTTGTTCACATCATAATTATTAAAAGGTATAAAATACATAACTTTATTATTGATTCAAAGAAAATCCTGTATAATCATATCAAATCAGAACTTAAAAAATAATCTAAATATGAGTAGAGGATCAGGTTTCGATAGGCACATAACAGTGTTTTCCCCAGACGGGAGGCTTTACCAGGTCGAGTACGCTTTTAAAGCTGCGAAGTCAGCAGGACTGACCAGTATAGGTGTACGTGGAAGTGACTGTGTAGTAGTTTGCATAGAAAGAAAAGTTCCTGATAAGTCCATAGTCCCATCAAGTGTTTCACACCTTTTTTCAGTATCTGAAAGAATCGGAGCTTGTATGACTGGACTTCTTCCTGATTCAAGAGCTCTTGTATCTCGTATGCGTAATGAAGCTTCTGATTTCAAGTTCAAAAATGGATACTTTTGCCCAGTACAAGTATTGGCAAATCGTACTGGAGATCTTGCTCAAGTTTATACTCAACAAGCTTTTATGAGACCTTATGGGGTAATTTCTATGCTTTTTGGAATTGATGATGAACTTGGTCCTCAACTTTATAAAATCGACCCTGCTGGAATGTATCAAGGATTTAAAGCTACAGCTGCAGGAGTGAAAGAACAGGAAGCAATTAATTATTTAGAGAAACAGTGGAAAAAAAGTAGTGGGAATTTAAGTAGAAATGAAGCTGTAGAAATGGCTATTGAGTGCTTACAGAATGTTATGTCACAGGAATATAAAGCTAGTGATATTGAAGTTGGGATTATTACTAGTGATTCACTTGGTTTGAAAGTTCTTCCTGATGCTGAAGTTGAAGAGAGGCTTAATGCGGTGAGTTCGAAAGATTAGAAATTTTAGATAATTATGATAGCTGTTAGGGACTTTTTGAGATGGATATTGAAAAAATTAATTGGGTTTTATTAAAAAGTTTAGGTGTTAAGGTTATGATTTGATAAGAAGGATTTATATATGGGAAAATATTTAATGTATTTTTGATAGAGCTTGATAATAAGTATAAAAATGTATTTAATAATTTTTTTTAAGGTAATGATAAGCAAAACTATAAAAGGTAATTATGTGCTATTATAGTTTACTATTACAAATAATATATTTATTATTATGAACACAAAATTAGTTATAAAATCATGTGCTTTTGTATTCATGCTTATCAAAAATCTAAATATTCTTAGTTTATATTATTAATAGTATATCAATAATAATCAAAACTTTATAAGCACTTTGAAATTGTATAAATTATACAGTTTATGATTAATTAGCTTAAAATTTTTAATGAAATATTTTAAAACATAATAGTCTTCTTGCATATAATTTCTTATTTGTATTAAGTAAATAATAACGTTATTTATAAACACAAGTTTCCACACTTTTCTACACTTCGCCAAAACTCATTCGCCCCTTCAGCAATACAAAAATTCTAAATATTTTTTAAATATTCATATTCACTAAAAAATTATAATTTTTACTCCAGATATTCATCAAAAAGCCATAGTTAGTTATAAACTTAAAATAGGCTGCTCACTTACTAGTAAAAACACTGCTGCAACTGAACCAGCAGGAAGAAATGACAACGAAATCAATATTATACACAAAATCCGTGACCTAACTGCTCACAAAGGGATCGCAACGGATGCTGAGCTAGCTTTGATCCATCAAACTTTCTTAAACCTTAGTGAAATCAACTCTTCTCGAAGAAACGTCTGGCTTCAAGCAATACATAACGATATTTTAGCTCCACTATACTTTTCATCAGTGGAAAATTTTAAATTCAATTCAACAAACCCTTTCATCCCAAACCCTGAAACTCTTACAGCTTTGAGACATAAAGATTTTGAAGGTATAAAAAAGCCAAAAGAAGAACTTCGTGAATGCTTATTACATATATTTTCTGAGTTTATTGTGTCTTTTAACATTGACATAATCAAAATGCAAAGATTTTTATTGGCTATATGTGAAAATTATCAAGATAATCCATTTCATAATTTCTATCATGCGTTTTCTGTTGTTCAGATGATGTTTAGTATATATGAAAAGAATGACAAGTTTTCAAGGTTTTTTGAAGAAAAGGAAAAATTTGCCTTGATGCTTTCGTCGTTAGGGCATGATTTGAACCACCCTGGTGTTACGAATGTTTTTATGATTAACTCAAGACATCCTTTGGCTGTTAGGTATAATGATATATCTGTTTTAGAAAACCACCATGCTGCAACTTTGATAAAGTTTTTAGAACTTCCTGGCTGCGATATTTTTACCAACACAGTCTGTTCTGAGACCGAAATAAGGAAAATCATAATCCCAACAATCCTAGCAACAGATATGGCAAAGCATAATTTTGTAATGGAAAGTTTCATAAGCACAATGAGGAATTTTGATAAATCAAATGCAGAAAATAGACAAAGTGTAGCTGATGTTCTCCTTCATGCTTGTGATATTGGCAATCCAATTTTAAAATTTGATTTAGCTACAGTTTGGTCTTTGAAAATCATTCAAGAATTTAATGAACAAGTTTGGAAAGAAGAACAACTTAAAATCCCTATATCAGAATATATGAGAATAGGTGATGATATGAACAAAATTAAACGTAATCAAATAGGATTTATTGATATGTTTATACATCCTCTGTGGATGGTACTTGAACCGCACTTTGAAGGACTTAGCGAATATGTAAACAGTATTGAAAATAATCGGAAAAGCTGGGAAGTATTAGAAAGATTTTAATACATAGGTTAAAAGTTTATAGTTAAGAATAAAAAGATGAGAATGATTTTATTTGTATGTTTTAATATTGAAAACTGATGATTTTGTAAATGATATTTTAAAATTGTGGATAAAAAGTGCATCAGTTTGCTTTTGTATTGGAATTTTCCCTTATAACTAACCATAAATCTAAAACTTCATATTTTTACACAAAATTGATTTCTCAATCATTTTAACTCCAATAAACCCCATACCCTAAACCACTAAATTTTTTTCTACCCCAAAAAAATCTTCCCTTTCCTAAATCCTTTAAATAAACTTCATCATGTCAAAAAATATATAAATAATACCAACAATATAAAAATTATTATAGGAGACATTTTGGTACATTTCAAAATAAACTATTTTCAGCAATACTTCCAATCTTAAAACCTCTCATACCAATATTCCCAAATTAACTAAATATTATAATCACTTAATATTCAATTATACCCTATATAAATATCATTACTCTTATATCAAACCATCATTTTAATATAAAAACCAAATAGTAGAAATAATTTTTGTGCTTATTTTTCATACTATCCATAGCCTTAGTCCAAATCTACTCATCTCTAACCCTCAATCTCAACTATAATCCTTTACAAATCAACAATTTCTCCAACAACAGAAACGACAGAGAATTTTTCACAACTATTTCTATGGGTAACAATTATTAGCTTACAATACTCCCAAATATTAGCCATTATCATCTTTTTCACTATATCTAAATGATGTTGGGTTAAATGGTGATAAAAATCCAAAGAAATCAAGTGTTTTGATAATTGGAGAATATGACTTAGACCTTTTTGCTAAAAACCCAAAAGATGGTTTTAATTATCATGATCTAACAAGTAATGATAATCAATGGTCTATAACTTTAGATAAAGTTAACTTTGAGTCTTTAGCTTTTTTAGAAGAAATGAGTGTTAAACATGACCCTGGAGTCGAATTTATCTATGAACCTAATAGTTATGTCTCATAAATCTACTCTTATATAAAACTCTGATATCTCTGCAATTTATACTCAGAAAAAAAGGTATAGCCTGTTATTGTCATGAAACTTCTAACTTCGCTACATTGTATTTTTATATAAATGGTCATAAATAAAGCATCCCATCTAATTATTACATCGAAAGAAATGATGAAATTTGCTATATCTACATATTCGGTATAAACAAAGAATTCTGTGTTCTTAAAAGTATGTTATTAAGAAAATATTATTCAATATGAGATTATCAAGAAAAACATATTAATTTAACTAGATCAATAAATGACTTAAGTTCTTCAGAATAATACTTTTTATTATATATAAAAAGAAAAAAAAAATATATATAGAGAGTCAATATTGTTTAGTAATGAAACTAGAGAAGATAGAATTAATTAGTAGTAATATAAGCTACAATTTACCCAAGTGGACGATAATTTTTCCAAATGCTTGGGCATTGGAAATTGTATTCTTTCATGAAACTTTGTATGCAGAGGCTTGGTCCATCTTTGTTTTTCAGGTCTAAGGATTTTTCAAAGTAGGTTTTAGCTTCAACCCATTCGCCTGCAAGATAAAATTTCATTCCTGTTTTAAAAGAGATGAAAAAGTCGGCGGCGAAATTTCGCCGCATTAAAGCAAGTTCATGTGATTTAGCAAAAATCTGCCCTGTTGTAACTTCACCTTTTTCTAGTTTTTTTTTAAGGAATTTGTTTTTCCTTGCATAAAGTTCTTTTCTTCTTGATGTGAATTGGCCTAATATGAAATGTGAGAAATCACAATCGCTTGTATAAAGGCTTATAGGTTTAGAGTTCCCTTTAATTGTCACAACATCGATTTTCCTACAGTACTTTTGCACATCTTTTGAAAAAATGTCATAAAGTGTTCCACTTATCAGTAGAGGAATTCCATACATTTTTGTTGTAGCTTCAAGAGAAGATGCTAAATTTGTTTTATATATAAAAATATANTTCCATACATTTTTGTTGTAGCTTCAAGAGAAGATGCTAAATTAACATGTGGTGATAAATATGATGCATCAACTTTAAATTGACTTCCTATAGCTCCTTCTATAGCCCAACCCATATGCATACCAAAGCCTAATTTTACTTCATAATTCGGCATTCTTTGTAATAGTTTTTGATATGTTCTATATTTTAAAACATTAGGATCCTTGTTAACTTTAGCTAATATCTTCAAAAAGCTTAGTAAAGACAAATCTGGTATATAAAAAACTCTTTTAGAATTGGGGTTTCTTATAATAACTTCATCTTCTACATAAAACTCTTCTGGAGAAAATTTCCAGACTATTAAAAATGCGTCGCCAATGTTTTTGTTTGCTGCGCCGAAGTACTTGTTGGTTATACCGTGGATTATTTGGGCTAGTTCATTGACGAATTTCATAACTCCTTCTTGAAGCTCTTCAGTCGTATCCGTAAAATTCCTTATATCGCAAAACCCGAAAATCCCAACAACTTTTTTGCCAAGCATAATCGAATCGATTTCTTTATTATCCTGAAAATTAGAACAAATGATCTCTGATCCAGCCTCTCCAAACCCTAAAACCAGCAAAACCCCAATTTTAATAATCGTATTTTCAATAATCATCGTTTCATAATCAGCACTTTTCCTATTATTTTTTATGGTACAACAACTATGTGTTTTTGTTCGAATTTCCAAGAAATCCTGATTCGCTTTGATATCCGTGACTGAAAGTGGGTTCCTAGCAATTTTCCTAACTTTCGCAATCATTTTCTCAATCGGTTTTATAACCAAATCCTCAGTATCCTTAGTAAAATACAGGGCTCCTAAGGTTAGAACAACACAAACAAACAGAGTTTTAAAAATATTCAGTAACGAAGTAAGTTTAGAGTCATATCTAAGGTCGAAAATCGAAATAAAGTCATTATAAGAAAAGTAGTATATTTCATTAAACCTCAAATCTCCATAGCTTAATTCACCTTCCCATTCATATTCCCCAGATTCATTTTTCCATGACAAATACACAATTGGTCTAAGGTCATCTTTATGATAATCAATATACTGATTTTTTACAATCTCAAAAGCATCTTCATTTAAGAACTTTTGAAGTTCAATCACACCATATTCCCAACTTGTCTGAGTACTAGAATAAAAGTCCAATTCGAAAATAGGTAGTAAAAACAGCATGGCAAGGACTATTAAAATTACTCTTTTCATTGTCACTTCAGATAACTCTTTACCCACTTTAGTCTCTTGTCCTAAAGATTCAAGTTCTTCTTCAAGGACTTCTTGTGCTTCTTCATCCCCTGTGTTTTTCATGGCAATTTGTGCGTTTTTATATAGTTTTACTAAACGAATTAGTCTGATCAGTCTTATGATTCTGAGAATACGAGAGGTTCTTGTCCCAGCCCTTGATGCTTTCCCAGCATTTTGGAGCTGTTTGCTGTTGGAAGATGTATTTGAAACACCTATAAAATTGTCCCAAATCCATCCAATATCAGTTATTAAAGATAAAGTTGCTGTTAAGTCAAGCCAAAAATAAAAACTCCACTTGTAGGATTTTTTATATAAGGATGAGAGGATTAGTTCGCTTATAAATAATAGAAGACAGAGGACTACTAAAGAGGAAAAAGTGTTGTCAGCTGATTTTGCGAAACCTAAGTTTTTGATGTCATCGGCGAATAGGGCGTAGATCGTTGCGATTGACATTGTAATGGTAACTTTTTTGGATTCTAGAAAGGCTTCACAATATGCTTTCGTTTGAGGACTTGAAAGTTTTTTGCACTTGTTTAAAATACTAACTTTCTTAGTTTCTGCTTGGATAAATGTGGACTGATTTACAGTTCCTGCTAGGGAAGGTACTTCATCATTTAAGCAAATTTCTGGAGCGATTTTTAGTCGTGTTCTTTCGCTTGAAATCATTTTTCTATCTAGCCGGGTCTGTCTAGCATAATTCATTATTAATTTAAGTTATATATCAGTGGTATGGGGTTTATTTACCTCAGTAAAAGGCTTTTAATGCCAATCAGTATGGAATTTATGGTTTAATAAAAATCAATTGAATGATTTTCTTAAGTTTTAAAAGAAATTTGACTTTCCATATTGCTTGCAAGCTTCGAACTATGATTATTTAAAGTAATTGATTGCAATAGTAAAAAAGTCTAAATTATATATCAAAAGTTCTCAGCAAATTATATAATATTTTCCTCGAAAAAGTCTAACAGATATTTAAAATTATAATAAAATCAATTAGCCTTTAACTTATAATAATAAACTCAAAGTGCAAAATTTTTTAAGATAAAAACAAAATTCCATAAAAGTTTTTTTATCCAATCAGCAAATTCCTCAGTCTTTAAAAATAAAAATATAAACAGCTACTAATCATTACTTTATTACAAACTTTTACATAACTCTTTACTAATCTTTTCTATAAAAGCTCATATCTTGAATATAACTTCCTATCATCCCAACTTTGATTTTTATAAAAAAACTTAGCTTTTATATTTTTCTTAAGCTAATAACTCTGATTATTATTCTTTTTAGACTTTCTTTTTTATTAAAAGTAATGCTGGGTAATTTCTCAAATAGTCATTGGGCAATGAAACTATAAAAAAAAAACTAGCTATAATATTAGGAGGATATCTTAAAACTAGTTTTTTAAATTGTAAATATAAATAATTACCTTTATATTCTAATTCTAGTTTCTTTCTATAATATTGTAAATAAATCTTTTGCTAAAAAGCTTTAATAAAATTATCTTATTCATGAGGCCTTGTGCAGTTTTAGACATACTTATTATCGATATACAAGAAAAATGAGAATGTATAAACTATGAATTTTGATCTAATTTTATCTTCAGTTGAAGTGCTAAATTTAACAATACCCAAAGGTAAATTGCTTTCTTGTGCTTTTGAGGGAAAACAAATTATTCTGGGTTTGATAATTGAGTTTTTGGCTGCAGGATTTCCACAAAGAAAATGAATTATGGGTTAAAAATAAGGATAATTTTCTAATAAAATTTTTATTTTATTAGATGCATTGGAGTAATTTATTAGATTAAAGCTAATTTTATAATTAATATGATCATGTTATATATAAAATCAAATGCAATCTTACATATGGGATGATTTTTTTATAAAATATTATTCTTTTTGATTTTTGACGCAGTGTCGTCAAAGTTAGTAAAGTAACCCATCATCTCCTCCATATTAAATTCTGATATTTTTACAGTTGATGCACATATGATTAAAGCAATCATACTAAAAAATTTTATCATTTTTATACTTGCTACATAAAAAATTAGCTTTAAGATTGAATTATGCCAGAAGAAAATTATATCTACGATAAGTTTTTTCAAAGTATATTTATTATAACAATAATCCAAAATTTAATAATTTTGCACTTTACAAAAAGTATATATCAGTCTATAAATTATACTGGAAAAATCTTAGACTGTATTTTATTTTCTGCTCTTTACACAATAAATTTTAGTTTTAAAATCTCAATAGTCTGCCAACATAATATTTGTGAAACTTTGCATATATTAATCATTATGAGCACATCCTACTTAACAAAAAATATAAAAACTCAATATCATAGCATCTTCTATAACTATATATTATCGATTGATTTCCTATACTAAAAAATATTTTCCTCATAACAAAAAGCCCTTTCCTCACATAATCTTCCTCAAACCCATATAAAATCCCACAAAATTTGCCCCACATCATTAAGAAAATCATGAAAAAAAAGCATACATAAACCCTATCTAACCCATAAACGAAGCCATTAACATTAAAAGTGTATCGCTTTAGAATGAGCAGCTAAGCAGGCTTCTTTAAAAGCTTCGCTGAACCCAGGGTGGGCATGAGTAGTCCTAGCAACATCTTCACTAGCAGCTTTATACTCCATAGCTAAAGCAGCTTCCATAATTAACTCTCCAGCATTAGGTCCAATAAAATGGCATCCTAGTAGCCTATCAGTCTTAGGATCAGTAAGTACTTTTACAAACCCATCACTATCATGATTAGCCCTAGCTCTTGAATTAGCAACAAAAGGGAAAAATCCTTTATTATAAGGAATATTCAATTCTTTAAGATTCTCTTCAGTTTTTCCAACACTTGCAACTTCTGGATGAGTATAAATAACTGAAGGAATCACATCATAATTCACATGACCCAAATTCCCAGCTATATGTTCAGCAACAAAAACCCCTTCTTCTTCAGCTTTATGTGCTAACATAGGACCTTTTATACAATCCCCAATAGCATAAATATGTGAATGCTTTGTTTGTAAATACCTATTTACCTCAATTCTTCCTTGTTTATCTTTAGGTATTCCAAGCATTTCTACATCTAATCCTTCAGTAAAAGCTTTTCTCCCTATAGCAATCAAAACTTTATCCCCTTCAACACTTTCAGCTTTGCCCCCTTCAAGCTTAAGTTTAACCGAATTATTTCCCATTTCGGCTCCAACAACTTTTGTACTGAGCATGAATTTTAATCCTTGTTTTTCTAATAATCTTTGTAAAGTTGTTGATACTTCTAAATCTGTACCTCCAGCGATTTTGTTCATAAATTCAACGATTACAACTTCAGCACCTAGTCTACTCCATACACTTCCTAATTCAAGGCCAATAACCCCAGCACCTATAACCACAAGTTTTTTAGG
This sequence comes from Stentor coeruleus, assembly GCA_001970955.1. Classification (NCBI taxonomy): domain Eukaryota; phylum Ciliophora; class Heterotrichea; order Heterotrichida; family Stentoridae; genus Stentor; species Stentor coeruleus. The sequence goes on along the minus strand of MPUH01000842.1, from coordinate 16,849 downwards.
TACTTCTACAAGTTCCATAGCACCTTTGTTACTAAGTATAGTTTTTTCATCTATTTTCAAAAAACCTCCTGGGACATTAGCTGGCTCAGAACCAGTTGCGATAATAAAGTTCTTAGCTTTGATTCTAGTTCCAGACACATCAATTTCATGTTCATCTCTAAATTTCGCTGTTCCTGGGATATGCGTAACTTTATTTTTCTTAAAAAGCCCTTCAACACCTTTGGTCAGTCCATCAACTGCTTTTTGTTTTGATTTAAGCATTGTAGGGATATCATATTTCAACCCTTCAATTATAACCCCATGCTTTGCGAAATCTTTTTGCGCTTCCATATATTTATGAGTTGAGTTCAAAAGAGCTTTGGCTGGGATGCATCCAACATTAAGACATGTTCCTCCAAGAGTTGGTCTTTTTTCTATACATGCAGTTTTTAGACCTAACTGGGCTGCTTTGATTGCTGCAACATATCCACCTGGACCAGCACCAATTACAGCGACATCATAATCGAACGAACTAAATCTTCTGGCTAAAGACTTTAACATTATAGATGGCTATAAATGTCAAACAATCGCCGAGGTAAAATCTTAGCTACACATGGAAAAAATGTTAGACTTGAAGAATATTTCGACCTTCCTGTAGCTTTGAAGAGAAATGGAGGTATGGAGGATGTTTATAAAAAGAGTCTTTGGAAGATGGGGAAAGGGGTTTTAGAGTTTTGGCAAAAGGCTAAAGAAAAAGTTAAAGAAACGATTTTCCCTTGTGCAGAGATTAATGATGGGAAAAGATATGAGAGGAATAAAGATGAGGGGGTGGAGAAAGGAATTGGAGAGAAGAAGGAAGATGTAGATTTTTATAGAAATGGACAAGGATATAAAAGACCTACTGATTGGGATTTTGGAATTTTTGAGAAAAAAAGGAAAGTTAGGTGTCAGAATAGCTCAGTGCAGACTGATTTTGAATATAAACGTGATCCGATACCTTTTAAAACCCCTTTGAATGCTAAGAATTGCCGTGATCAGAAAAATAAAAATAGGAATAAAAGTGTTACTAATGAGGAAATAGACACTAAAGCTTCTGAAGATTTGGAAGGAGATGAGCAGATTCAAAGGATTGTCAGAAGAGTTATAAGAAAAGTACAGAGAAAGAATCTAGATTTTAGCAAAGAAGGGGAAATAACCATTTTGCCTAAAGAAAAACATCAGGAAATTCTAGAACTCGAAAAAACTACAAAAAACAGTTCAGATCAAGATAAGAAAAACCTTCAAGCATCTGAAAAAAATCCCCTAGACTCTGAAGAATCATCTGAAAAAGCAAAAACTTTATCTGAACAACCACAAAAATCTCCTGAAAAAATACTAGAAACCACAAAAAGTCATACTTTCCCAGAAACTCAAGAGGTTATCGAAATAGAAAATACCCCTTCTAATACCTTAGAAAATCCTTACAACATCCCTTCAACAACATCTCTTTCTTCTAACCCTTCTACTACACTTCCTAACACCTTAACACCCAATCTTCCCTCTCCAACAAATCCACCTATCCAATCCTCTAATCCATTTCTCACTCCTAACACCTCATCAAACTCAATTATCCCTTCAACACAAACCACACAAATAAACCCATTCCTAACCAATCCCCCCAAACAATTGTCAAACCCCCCAGATAATGTTTATAATAATCCTCCAAACACAAACTCATCAGCATCTACAATAGAATCAAACCCATTCCTTAATTTAAATTCAGTCAAACGTATGCAAGTCCCTTATGAATTCGGCCAAAATTTTCCTCCAAGTACGAATTCTCCATATACTCATAATGCATCTTTACCTTTTACCCCACATGTTTTTAATCCAGAACCACAGCAAAACCTTTTTACTAATCAAATAAACCCTTTTACTCAGCAGGCTATATCAGAGTTTTCAAGTAATATTTGTCCGGCTCCTATACAAAATGTTGTGAATAACTGTAATCAAGTTACTGATAATTATAATATAAAAAGCCCATCTCCTACAATTAAAGATATTGAAATGGATATGGATGAAAGCTCAAAAAAAAACAGTTTTGGAGCCCTGGGATGCAGAAACCAGGACTTTTCTATAAACTGTTCTGATAAAGTAGTTAGAAACACAGATTCTTGTACTATAAAAAACACAAATGACCAAGTGAATAAAAAAAGTTTGTTTAATAATGAAGTAAAATCCTTGTTTGTTACACCTAAAAAGATAGAAAATCTGAATAGAAGCACTTTTGAACCTTTGCCTGTATGTAAAAGTTCTTGTATCAAAACTCCTTGTTTAGAAAATACCCCAATGTTTACTTCAGATTGTCCTTTAGAGTTATTTTCTAATCAACATACTATATATAAAACCCCACAAGTTCAAGGTTTATTTGATTATAAACCTAATAACGAACAAAAAGCTTTACTTAAATCGCCTTCAGAAAATGGGATAATAAGCATTTCAGCTCAGAATAGTAGAGATAATACAAACATATTCCAACAAAATAATTTATTTGGCAATAATTGCTTTGGAAATAAAGATAAAAACTTTGTCACACCATCTACTGTTGTTAGCACCCCTAGCAGTTGTGAAGGAGGATTTTCATTAGGAATTATCAATCCAAGCAATAGAAAATTTCAAAAACATAATAAATAACTTTTTAATAGAACCCATCCAAAAACATATAAAAAAAAGCTAATTATCTTCTTAACATGGAAGATAAGAAAAAATTAAAGTCTTTAGCCTAGTGATTAATGGTGATAAATAGGGATGAAATACCTAAGCGCATACGCTCTAGCATGGCTCAGTGGTAAAACAAGTCCAACAGTCAAAGACCTTGAAGCAATCATTAGTGCTATTGGTGGAAGTTTCGATAAACAAGCTGCTGAAACAGTTGTCGAATCCTTACAAGAAAGGGATTTACCAAAATTAATTCATGCAGGCTTTTCAAAACTCCAAGTAGGCGGTGGTTCTATGTCAGTTTCAGCCTCATCTGCTCCAGCAGCTCAAACATCAGCGACAGAAGAGAAGAAAGAAGATAAGAAGGATGAGAAAAAAGATGAGGAAGCTGATTTTGATGGAGCCCTTGATATGTTCGGTGGGGACGACTATTAGTTTATATAAGATTTTAACTAGATTTTTTAGTCATTTTTTAGGAAGGTTGGGGGTTTTAGGTTAGATAATTGTGAAGAAAGTGAAAGATGTAAGTGAAAAGTTTGGTTTTGGGTTATAAAATAGTTAAAAAGGTGTGAGTAGGGTTTTAATGTTTTCCAATGATTTTGGTAAGTGTTGGATGAGGTTGGGTTGGATATTTTTAAGCCTGGTTTTGTGTTTTGATGTAAGGTTTGGAGATGATTGCTTGAATGTATAGAAAGGTTGGTGTGAAGGTTTTATAATTATATAGTAAAAGAGAATAAGGGTTTATGTTGATAATTATAGTTGATTTTTGAGATAATCACAAGTGACTTAGTATGTAATACTAAATAATATATATACTTTCATGTAATATAAAATTGTAGTCATATAAAAACCTTGTTAGATATAAATTTTCACTAATATCGTGATCTAAACTTAAACATTCCAATTGTATTAATAATCATCTATAGATATTGATATTAAAACCTTAAAAACTTACTCGAAACTCTAATTTCTAATCAATCTCACTCAAATTTCATACTTACAATTCATTTTCTTACTCATATCCTAGCAATAATTTCTTATATGCACTACCATGTAATATTTCAAAACTTAATAAGAAAATGTATGTGAAGGAAAAGTACACCCTTATGCTGAAAGTAACAAAAAAGAAAGCAGGTATCTAGAAGCCTTAGAAATCGAGGATTCATAATTTTTTGGAACTTTTTTTGTTGTTGGATTTTCACAGGAGCCATACGTGTACATTTAGGAATATTATTGATATCATCAAAGGATAATAAATACAATTGACTAATGTGTTAGAGCTTCAAGGAGTTTGGCAGTAGTATTTTTATTATATTATTTTATAAGAAAACTTATGGATTTGTTATTTGAAGAGGAAATCAAAAGACTATGGACTTTTAGACTAGAAATACTAATACAGTGGAATAACTGCAACTTTTATAAAAGTACACTTGGATTTAACCTATACTTTTAGGGGCATTTTGGATATTGGGATGATTACAAGTTTTATTATGATCATGAATAACTTTTATGAATGAAGTGTAGTTTCTTTTAAAATAGAAGAATTATGATTATAAAGATTATTGATTTTAAAAAAAATTGTTGAATTTCATGATGAGGTTATGACTATTTAGGATAGTATGTGGATTTTTAAGGTTTAAGTTGGATTTGATATTAAATAAGGATGATTAATAATTTGGTATATAAAATATTAATTATTGAATGAGGTATTTACTTTAGGAATTTTAGATGATAATGTTTAGAATTTTTAGGCTTTCTTAGTTTAAGCATATTTTATATATTCTTTATAATAAAACACTCCAATATTTAAATATATTAATTATCATTTGTTTTGGCATGTCTATCATAATATTAAATCCCTTCCTTACTATAATCTCAAAGAATTCTACTATATAATAAAGTATGGAACCAGAAAATTCTTATATGGTAATACCCAAATAGAATGTTTGCAGGGCGAAAGGAGTCTCCCCATTACAAGATGTAGTTCAAGTGCTAGCAAACAAAGAATCTCTTTTACAGATTAAAGAAAGTACCAAATTGGTAAATCATATATAGAGCGAAAGTGAAATCTTTTGCCTTTCTAGCATTTTAGAAGAAAACTTTTCGTTTTTGACGTCTTTTTCTATAACAAACCAGAATCTCACATTGGCTAGTGTTAATATTTTGAGCCAAGGATTTAAAGCTAATCACGTTATTACAAAACTGGTTTTAAACAAAATACAATTTGCTGATTTGGCTTATTTTTATAAGATATCTGAGGCCTTAACACTTAATGAAGCGTTGATGTATATTGATTTGTCGCAAAATGGTTTGGATAACAGCACTGCTGATTTGCTTTTGGAACTGCTTGGAGTTCTGCCTAATTTGAAGTACTTGAATTTGGAAAAAAACCGCTTACAATCCTTACAATGGGGGTACATTCTTGCTGTAAACACGAGCTTAGAACATTTGAATTTAAACTTCAACACCCTATCCTATAAAACTATTGAAAACCTTCTAGACTCTCTTAAAATCAACAAAACTCTAAAAATCCTAAACCTTCTTGGCTGTGAAAAGTCTTCTGATTTCTATAATTCAATAGGTCCACTCTTAGCTCGAGTACTCCAAAACTCTTCTTTGACTTCTTTGACAATAGAAATTGATGAGAACTGTGAATACTTAGATGATCTAGCAAAAACACTAACTGATAGCAATACTGACCTGATTAATTTTTCAGCTGGAGAACAATGGAAAACAGCAACAAAACCTTTGCAGATAATATGGAGGGCAATACAAGCTAATAACTGGATATTTTCTAAACTTAAAAACCCAAATGCTGAGTGTGAAATCTCAGCTGACTTTCAAGAAATCCTTGAGCATAAACTTAATAAACTTAAAGACCAAGAAGCTGAGCCTGATATCAAAATCGAAGAAAGTATTGAAATCCATACTGAACATCTTGATATCCCTATATACAAAACTCAAAGCTCAACAAGTAAAATAATGCCAGAAACACCTCAGTTTAGTGGATATGCATCAGGGAAACAATTCAAATTAGACCAAGATATTGAGAGTTTAGATAAAGCTGAAGATGAGCTAATAGCCCAAGTGTATGTATCTCATAAAGAAGAGATGATTGAAGAAAAGTCTTTATTTTCCACATCAATTTTCAATGAGTCTCCAAGGAATTTTATATATTCAGAAAGTAGTAATGTTGGAGAATCTAATGCTGACTCTTCTAGGGATGATATAGAAAAGGTTACTAAAAAGATAAAAAAACTTCAGAAACAGATTAGAAATGTTGATGAGCATTTTGTCCAAACTGCAGAGAATATTAGAGTGGATATGAAAAAAGAAATGAATTTATTGGTTGAAAATATTAAAGAAATACAAGAACAAGGGGAAAAAACAAGGAAAAAAGTTGAAAGAGTTGTTGAAGCGGGGAAGGAAAGCGAGGTTAAGGCTGGGTTGAAGGAAAAAGTTATAGAAAAGTTCATAGCGAGTTTTGAAACAAGATTGGCTAAACTGGAGAAAAGTGATGAAAGTCGACAGGAAGGGTTTGAAAATACCAAAAATGATATGGAAGAGCTGAGGAATAATTATAAAGAACTAGTGGCTAGAGTGGAGAAATACGAACTTAATACGAAACTCCAAGTAAACTCAATAAAAAAATCTATTTGCAACAAGCAGGAAATCACAAATGTCCAAGACAAACAAGCTTCGGTAAATGCTGAGCTTCAAACTTTGTCTCTAACCGTAAGTCAAATCGATTCACAGGTCGAAAAACTCAAGCAATTAACCCTCAACCTTCAGAAAAACGAAAAAACCTTACAAAAAAAACGTGAAGAACTCGATATCTCATTATCAGAACTTAAGCAAAAAATGGGTCAAGTTGAAGCGAAATATGAAGACTTACCTGATTTCGACAAGCTCACAAGCTTAATGCAAAAAGATATCGACAACAAAATCTCCCGTATAGAACTTAAAGTATGGGACAACCTAGAAATCGATCCCAAAAAAGACTTCGGTAACAGCTCTTTAAGAACTTTTGATAGAAAACTGCATTTTATTGATGAAAAAGTGAATAAAATCTTTGAGAGTTTCAAAGAACTAGCTAAGGACATGATGAGAATTGATTCTTACAAGATTCCTGAGAATTTCGAAAGACTTGAAAAAGTTATAAGCCAGACTGCCCAGAAGAAATATGTAATACCACAAATGGAAAAAAGGGTACTTAAATCTGCTGAAACATATGAGAATTTAAGGTCACCAAGGCTTAAAAATAGTTATAGTGGAAATAGGCCTAGTATTGGGATAAGACCACCTAGTGTAAGTTTGTCAATAACAAAACATGAAGATTTGGGGAAGTCATTTCCTGATAAAATTGGGGAAAATGAAAATTTTACTGTGAGGAATTTGAAAGAAGATCATGATACTGAAGATTTATCAGAAAAAGGAGAAAGGGCTGAAACAAGGAAAATTGGTGTTGGGGAAGGACTACCAGTTGAGGCAGAAAGCGTGATTTTAAATGCGATTATTGAGAAGACTAATAAGAATAGAGTACCACAGTTAAGGAAGTTTTATTCTGAAGTGAATTTAAGCCCGACAAGCACAGCGGATGCGTTTAGGAACCAGTTTGCTAAGTTTGAAGATGCTGGACCTAGTTTGGAATTGCAGGAGAGTTTGAAACTTAGAGGGATTAATATTTAATGATGTTAAAGGTTAACTTTGATGAAGAGAATAACTTTTGTGATAGGATTAAATTTTTTGTTGGGTTTTTTTTTATATTTGATTTGATAGAATATATTTATTTCTATATTTTCTAATAGAAATCTGTGTAAAAATGCTCATATTCAATTTTGCATATTAAAAAATGTTTTCTTATAGCCAAAAGTATTTAAACTAATAATACTATGCTTAGTTTTTAACCATATCACATTCCTTGTAACTAATACACGAATTGAATTTTTACAAATTTCAATTTTTAAAATGAATTCAAAATTCCCTCAAAATATCTTACAATTTAACGACTATTTTAGCAAGAAAATCAATTCATAAGTTTCTATGTAAAATTGTAAACATGTTAATATTATTACATATTGCAGTTTATTAATTAAATCATTGGAATGATCTCTGAGTCTCTTACATAAATTTATTGTATTAAAAAAATGATATTAGTTTTTTCTTGAGAAAATAAATTTATAAAAAAATAGGTCATCAAAATATGTTGATTATAATCAGATAGTATTCAAGATATTTAATTTTTTGTTATTTTTATTTGATAGTTGAATAGAAAATTTTCAACTTTTAACCGGAAGCTTTTATTTATGTATTAGATAAGCAAAATTATGATTGGATGAGAAGATTATGAGATAAGATTGTTGGATAATTATGATTATTGATTAGAGTTATGATATATTTTTTTATTTTTTGAAATATTTTATGATATGTTGTGGTTATTATGTATTATAATAAGTTGCAATCTTGTAATAAGCTTAATGCAAAATTAACTTAAAATGTTCAGGCAAAAGATTTAAATTTCAAATGGATATANGAAAATATAAAAAATGCATTTTCGCATATAAAAACCTAAGGAATTTTTATTATGTATTATAATAAGTTGCAATCTTGTAATAAGCTTAATGCAAAATTAACTTAAAATGTTCAGGCAAAAGATTTAAATTTCAAATGGATATAAAATGGTAATTCTGCTCTTATTAGCTTTACCAGCATTTTCTTTAATGTTGCCCAAAGTTATTGAATTCAAGCCACGTGGAGGTGGTGGAGGAGATGAGGGACCAGAGCAAGTTTTAAGCAATGTACTTTATATTTAGTTTGCATTTGTCACATCTGTAAAAATCGGCTCAGAACAGCAGGAGTTTTGGTTGACAATCTCTTTCCTCTTCCGTGACGTCTGGGTCGAAGGAAGCAAATGCAAAAAGTGCAAAGTGGTCTCACAAACCTATAGCCCTGGGACTTCAAAAACAAGTAAAAACCTAACAACAACAAACAACTACCATGACGAAAACAAAATGCTTACACTAAAAGGCAATGTTTTTGAAGATGACATCGTTTTAGAAAACTACAAATTCCGTAGTAAAATCTCAGTCGCTCACAAATTTGTTGACCCTTTAAATCTTGCTGAAGATGGAATTCTTGGTTTAGGAGTTGATGAGAGTTCAATAGTTTATGAAATGTATGAAAACAATTATATAACAGAGCCAATTTACTCTATATATATTGACGAAATTAATGGGTCTTATTTATACTTGGATAGTATTAATTTTACAGATTTAGGGCTTCAGGTAGAAAGTACTGTGGTTATAACTTTAAAAGATGAAATTGTGGGAAATTTTTCTTATAATGGGACAGTTTATGATTCAGCACCAATTGAATTTAGTTCGATTAGTTCTTATATTATAGGACCATATAGCTTATTGCAGAATTTGTACACGGATTTGATTATGGAATATGGGTGTTATTATTTTGAAGAGTTTATTGTATGTGATTGTGAAGGCTCATACCCTGACCTTGAATTTATTATAGGTGAAGATGTTCTGGTGATAACTCAAGAGTTTTACCTGATGAAAGTAGAAACAGCCTGCTTTCTCTTCACAAACCTCGGCGGTACATCATGGATACTAGGCGAGCCTCTCCTTAAAGGTTATTTCACCTCTGTTGACCTTAAAGAAAAAACTATTACTTTCAATAAAGTATCTTATATTCCAGATACGACTCCAACAACTTTTGAAACAATTGAAGGCTGGGCTGTTGTATTTTTCACAGTAGCCGGGTCATTTTTAATTTATATTTTGGCTGCAGGGATTTATCAAATTATTAAAAGAAAGCTTGATGCACAAGATGAAGTCCCGTTGATTGATAACAGTGCACAAGATATTAAAGTTTTAAGGTATTAGTTGGGTATTTAAGATTAATAATACTCAGTAAATGGATAGGTTGACTCTTGCAGAAAATGAACAGCTTAACAAGGAGAATGCTTCGTTGAGGAAGCAATTTAAGACTTATTTGGCAAGAGGGACCTTTGCAGAGTTTGATGACTTTGTTGCAGCTTTGAGTATTTCAGAGATCCAGAAGGAGCGTATTGACTTTTTGATAAAGGAACTTAAATACGTCTGTGACCGCAAGCAAAACTTAATCGACGAAGAGAAAAAAACCTCAGCTCTCGGGCAACTTGAAAACCTGGATAACTTAGAAGTACGTCTCGAAATAGCAAAGCAGAAAAAAAGACAGCTGGAACTAGATCTCGAAAGTTTTGAACGGAAAAAAACTAGAGAATTATCTGAGATAAAGTCCAGTGCGGCACGCCAAAACGCAAGTCTTCTTTCAAACCTGTAAATCAAAAAGCTAGTTTGATAATAATTATATAATGGAAGAAAACAAAGAAGTTAGCGTCAAAGAGAACATCCAAAAAATCAATCAAGACCTTTTAGAACTTCAAAGCTCAGGACGAGATTATAATAAATATATAGAGATAACCAGAGCTGAAATAGTTAGCATGGATACCAAAATTGAACTTATGATCCAGGATACCCCAAAATCCTTTATGCCTCAAATTGAAGAGCTGTTTTCTGACTTAAAAAACGAAATAGCTCGACAAGGGAACATGAATGACTTTTTACAAAAACAAATAACCGAACTCAAAAAAGAACGTTCTTTAATTGCCCAGCATATTGTCGGTTCTAACACTTCTGTGTCTATTCTTCAAGATAAAGTTGGCTATTCTAGCAAATACTCTTAAGCCAACTAGCTAATATTAAACTCTAGTTTTAATATAAAAATGGACCGAGATGGGCTTTTAACGATGCTGCGTAATAGACTTGACAAAGCGATAATCGATGTTGTTTTCGAAATCCAACATGCTGTTTATTATGTGTTTTCAGAACTCAATGGCACTTGGAACAAAGGAGATATAGAAGGTCCTTTAATGCTGGTCAAAAGGAGCCAAGAGCCTTATTATTGTTTGATTATATTAAACAAAACTCATTGTAATAGTTTTTACCAACAAGTTACATCAGATACTTTGTTTGAAAAAAAACACCCACAACTAATTTGCATCAGGGACAAAAGTAAAAGTGTCCATGGAATATGGTCAGCGAATACTGAGCTCATCGAAGGCCTATACAAAAAGCTTCAGGATGTTTCTAATATAGACTCTCAATCTAAAATGCTTAAAAATTTACTTGATATTGGTGGGGATGCTATGTCTAACAAATCTCCAGATAGCATTTTTGACTCAAGGCCTATTGAATTTACAGGTCAGATGGCTGAGGAAGTTTTAAGACCTGAGTTTTTTAAAAAAGGGGTAGTTTTTGAAGATAGGGCTGAGGTTGTTAGTGAAAGAGAGAAAATTAGAGATATTGTTGTAGCTTTAGCTACGTCTAATGAGTTTTTAGATATACTTGCTTTGGCTATTAGAGGAAGAGGGTTTGGAGGAAACTCTTAAAAAGATGGGTAAAGTAGAGTTTTGTCAATTAATTAGCGATAATTAATTAATAAAATGTGAGTTTAGGATTTAGATAGAGAATATAATTTGAAATAGGGTAGTTAGGATGATTTATGTATTGAATGTTTATATAGTTTTATTTGATTGAATCAATAAGATTTTAATATAAGAAGATGTGAAAAATTTTGATGGAGATTATTTGGATTATACAATAAAATGGACCCTTTGTTACTGGTGCAATATACAGTCTCAGGGTTTATGCCTTTAGTATGCCTTTCAATGCTTGGCGCAGTATTTGCATATAAGAAAATCTTCACTAAAGTGACAATTGACCGAATTTCAGCTTCGTATTCCAACTTTTTCAACCCAGTATTTGTTTTTTTTAATGTCTCTTCAGCAATTGACATAAATGAAATCAGTACAATCTGGCCTTTATTCTTAACCCCCAGCATAGTAGTAATTCTTGGCACTATCTTAGCTTATATCCATTCCAAAATTTGTCCTAAAATACCTTACTTATCTAAAGTTGTGGCCTGTATACTAATTTTCTCTAACATTGGAAATATGCCAGTTGTGCTTCTAAAAGGTATATGTTCACCATATGGTCCATTAAAATCCAATAGTCATTGTAAAGATGCTAATAGTTATATATCATTACAAGTCCTAACTTATAATGCTATTGTATGGAGTTATGGGTCTAGTTTAGTTAGCCAAGACAAAACACAATATTTATTATCTAAACAAAATGAAGCTATTCTTGAAAGTAACCCTATAGCATATCAAAAAACATCATTTTGTAGGAATATATTAAAAAATTTGCTTTTACCCGGGCCTATAGCATGTGTTATAGCTTTATTATTTGGCTTGATTCCTGGAGTTCATTCAACTTTTTTTAATAAAAATTCTAAATTGTATTGTATTGTTGATGCTGGGTTTGAAGTTGGACTTGTAGGTATATTACTTGGTCAAATGACTTTAGGAGCTAATCTTGTATTACTATCTGGGAGCAAATTAACTTTAAGTAAAGGTTTTATTGGTAGTATTATTTTTTTTAAGAACATTTTAATGCCAATTTGTGGGTTCTGCGTTGTTTTTGGGGTATTCAAAGCTGGGATTTTTGGTGATAATTCGGTTATGGCGTATTGCGTTTTTATTGCTTTTTGTAGTCCGACAGCTTTTATTATTATGATGATTACACAGATACATGATTATGGGACGAAGGAAGTGGCTTGGATGATGTTTTGGGTTTATTTGTGCGCGCTTCCAACATTGATTGCTTGGACTTATGTATTTTTCCTTATTATTTAATAGATGAGGATTTTTTAAAAGCATAGATAATATGTAGATTTCTTTTAGTTGGTTTAAATACTTGGCTAATTTTAAGTATTTTTTATAGTAAAATAAGCTAGAATTAGTATGAATTATAAGGATTTCATCTCACACCTAATACAAATACTTCACTTTACAAGAAAAATCTTATGAATGTCTCATATTAAAATCACTAAATATTTTTCAAAAAAAATCATTAATTATTTCTAATTAGAAAGCTCAAAACTAGAGTCTTCATCGCTTTCATCACTAGCAATCTTTTTCTTCAATTTAATTACTGACTGCTTCAATTTCTTAGGTGATTGCTTAAAAGGATTTACTAAAGAAGCATCACTAGACAAATTTTTCTCTTCAAGTATAACAGGCTTAATTTTCCCTAACAACTTCTCCATAGTCAAAGGTTTCAAATCATCATCAGAAGCTGTTTTCACAGGGACTGGAGCTTTTTTTTGCCTAATTTTTTTATCAGTTTTATCATTTTCCACAATTTCTTTATTCTCTTTAGTCTCTTTTTTCTTTATATTTCCCTTTTTAGGCCTGACAATTCTATTTTTATTCCCCGCCTTATTTTTAGGTCTATTTTTCCTATCTTCTTCTTCTTCTTCCCAGACTTGAGTTATTGATTTTTCTAACTCATCAAGATCTTTATTCCACATATCGTATATAGTAATTCTATGTAATTTTTCAAGTTCATCACTTTTTTCTTTGTGTTCTTTTTTCAATGCTTCAACTTTTTCATAAGTTAAAGACCATAGTGGCATACTTAATAAATAATCATATTCTTTTGAAGATATTGACGCATTTGGTTCTGAGTCTGTATCAAGTTCTTGCTCTTTGGTATTCTCATCTGATGATATAATTGGCTCAGTGAAAATCATATCAAGTTGTTTTTTTGTGGCAAATTTTTTAGTTTGGAGTTCTTTAACAAGTATCATTTTTTGCTTTTTGTTTATAATAAGTTCATTTTCTACAACTGCTAATATAAATCGAACTTTATTAGCTAGAATTTCACATTCTCTTGTCAGTTTAGCAATCATAAACTCTTTTCTTTTTCTATAAAAGTCTTCTCTAACAAGATAATGTTCTTCCATGATCTCAGAAACATTTGTATACTTGACTATTTTCCTATCTTTGTTAAAAAGCACAAGATTATTCATAGATATCGTTGAGATAAGTTTGAACTTTTTCTTAAGCATCCCATCACTATATTTATCAACACCAGGTACACGTATACGAAAATCAACTCTATTTTCAGTATGATATTCTTTTAATTCTGTAATAAAAGGTTCATCTTCTTTCATGAATTCTTCAAGGAATTTTTTGAATTCACTAGTCCATTTACGAATAGGAAGCTCAGAAATTTTTAACCAATCATCATCTAATCTTGTTAAAACTCCTGATATTTCATAACCACCTCCTGATCTATCAATCCAGTCTATAGTCCCAGTAAATCCTTTATACCATGGTTTAATATCAGATTCAGCAAAAGCTTTACCTTGAATTCTTGTCCTATAAGCATTTATAAGATCATAAGGATTGTATTGAGGTACTGTAGAACTCCATCCAGTACCAATACCATCACTACCATTTATAAGAACTATAGGGATAATTGGAGCATAATAAACAGGTTCAATTTTTTGTCCATCTTCTGTTTGATAAGCAAAAAGGTAATCATCTTCTTGAATAAATAATTTTCTTGTCAATGGTGATAGGCTTGTAAATATATAACGGGCACTAGCCATATCTTTACCTCCCATATTACGTGTGCCAAATTGTCCTAATGGCAAAAGTATATTAATATTGTTACTTCCTACATAATTCTGAGCAAGACCTACTATTGTTGAAGCTAAAGATGCTTCACCATGATGATATGCTGAATGCTCAGCAACATAACCTGATAATTGAGCCACTTTGATTTCTCCTTTAAGTTTTCTTTTAAAGCATGAATATAATATTTTCCTTTGTCCTGGCTTTAGACCATCCATTATATTTGGTATTGATCTTATGTTATCATAATTAGAAAAAAGAATAAGTTCTTTATGGATAAATTCACTGTATTCTATTCCATGTTGATTCATGTCTAAGAAAGTATCAGGGTTTAGATTTGCTAACCATTGTTTACGATCATCAGCACGTTTTTTATTGAAAGCCAAGTCAATTGCATCTTCATCTATTTTATCATCTTTCCATATAAATTCAATTCTATGACGATCAAGATTTGAAAAATACTCTTGGGCTTCTTTACTTGTTGATGTCCCTAAACCTTTGTAGTATTTTACTTTCCATGTTGACCTGTTGCCTGCTTTTGCCCAAGTTTCGTATTCTGGAATTGTAAAAAATGATATCGCGTCATGACCTTTAGTTGCTTTGACTATAGGAGTTATGAACTCTTTAAGAAAACCTCGCTTTTTTAGTAGTCCAGGCCAGAAAAAATGCACAAAGTTTATGACAAGGCCTTTTATATGCGAACCATCAAGATCTTGATCAGCCATAATCATAATACACCCATATCTTAGTCCATTAAGATTAGCATATTCTTTTTTAGGCTCTAATCCAACAATTTTCATTATGTTCTGCACTTCTTCATTATTCATCAACTGTGAATGTGAAGCTTCACGAACATTTAGAAGTTTACCTTTAAGTGGGAAAACACCAAATAAATCACGACCTATAATCTCAATTCCTGCCATTGCTAAAGATTTTGCACTATCTCCTTCTGTTAATATTAATGTACAATTATGACTATTTTTGGAACCGGCGTCATTTGCATCTTCTAATTTATTCATGAAAATTTTTTCATTTTTCTTTTGTCTAACTTTTTTACCTAGTTGAGCTTCAGTTTTAGCTTTTGCATAAGCCATAACGTGGTCGATAACCCCACATTTGAGGACTTCTTTCATCATTTTGCTACTGATTTCACATTTACTCCCGAATGCTGAAGTTTTTAGCGTCATTGTATCTTTTGTTTGAGAGTCGAAACATGGGTTTTCAATTAAACAGTTTACAAAAATCCATAAGTGCTGCTTGATTTGAGCATTTTTAACTTCGATTTTTTTGAATTTCTTTTGCACGAGCTCAGATATGGATTGGATTATCTGATCGGCTACATGGGTAACGTGGGTGCCACCTTTTGTTGTGCATATACCGTTAACAAAAGATACTTGAAAAACCCCATCACTAATAGAAACTTCAACTTCCCACCTATCATTAACCACTTCAAATATCTTTGGTAAGCTAGAATCTGTCAAATACAATTCAACATATTCCTGAAAGCTTCTAAGTTTAATTTCTACATCATTTAAAAAAACTTTAACTTTTTTATCAGTAATCCNAGTGCCACCTTTTGTTGTGCATATACCGTTAACAAAAGATACCTGTTGAAAAACTCCATCACTAATAGAAACTCCCACTTCCCACCTATCATTAACCACTTCAAATATCTTTGGTAAACTAGAATCTGTCAAATACAATTCAACATATTCTTGAAAGCTTCTAAGTTTAATTTCTACATCATTTAAAAAAACTTTAACTTTTTTATCAGTAATCCCAGCTAGATCATAAACTCTTTTTGTCATTAGATCAACAATATCTTTATCTAAACTTGTCANCCAGCTAGATCATAAACTCTTTTTGTCATTAGATCAACAATATCTTTATCTAAACTTGTCATACCAAATCTTTCTAAATCAGGGAAAAAAGTTATACATGTGTAGTCTTCTTTTTTTGAAAGTTTTTCAACTTTAGCATCACCATGAATGCTCATATTCTTAGACCATTCCATTGTAAATCTTTTCATACTTTCAGAGTTTGCTGTTTCTACTATGAATTTTTTGGAAAAAACATTTGTGAGTTTTGCGCCATAACCATTACGCCCGCCAGTAACTTTTTTTTTTGAGTCATCGTAATTGCTTGAGGTTAGAAGCTGACCGAAAATCAGTTCGGGGACGTAGATTTTATATTCTTGATGGATTGCGACGGGGATTCCTTTCCCATTATTCCATACCCTAATCATCGATTTCTCTTGGTCAATTGTAACCATAATTTTATTCATCGAGCTATCTCTCTGAAAGTTATCCGAAGCATTAACCAATATCTCATCAAAAATCTTATAAAGTCCCGGAACATATTGAACCTGCCTAAACACCATCTTGCTTTTGGCGGTATCCCAAACCCACAGCTTTGAATCCTGCTGTTCAATAGATCCAACATAAGTATCAGGCCTTAACAAAATATGCTCAAGTGGGGTTTTTTTCTGATAAGTCTGTTCAATTGTTGACCCACCAGAATCGCTAACTTCACCTTTTTTAGATTTCATTTATAATAATCTTATAATTTTTTATCTTTCTATATAAAATAAGTAAACTATCTTAAGTCTATTTTTGTAAAAGGTAAATCTTCATC
>MPUH01000841.1:0-32286 GCA_001970955.1 Stentor coeruleus | reverse complement strand
AATCACTTCCTACAATTTGTGCTGGCTTTTCTCTATTCACATTAAATTCCCTTCTTTTTAAACTCATTTTTATATTCTTATTATTGTTTAGGGATTTCTTTTATAATGTTGTATTTTGGGTAGAATATTGGTATTTAAGTTTACTAATAAGAAAAAAAGGGGTAAAACATTTTTTAATATAGGAAGATTTATCTCAACCCTTATCATAAGCAATTCTAATAATCAAAACTTAAATCTTTAAAAAAATCTGATAAAACTTTCAAACCTACTACAAATCAAATTCAAAATCTTATAAAATCCTTCTTGAAAATTACCTTCAACAGTTTTCTCACTTAAAAACTTATATATTAAAAACCACAATGTCACTAGATTATTCCTCTGACACCTCTAGAAAAAATCTCCAAGAAACCATCGACTTTTACCTAAACATCATCCGTAAATCTCACAATCCTCAAAGTAAACTAATGGAAATTGCTTTATTATCTAATGAACTAGGGAAAAACTTTATCCATATCCCTCAAAAGTAATCCATAAACAGACTTAAAACTGAAAGCCTTACAAGTTTAAACCCATCATGCATATCATTAAAAACCCTAAACCAAGATTGTTTAAAAATAGTTAAAAAACAGCTCGAAACTAAATCATCAAAAAATAAAATCTCATATAATATAGTAAATTCTCTAACCCCAAAAAGCTTAAATCCTAATGAAAAAACAAACAATAATTTTTTATCAACAAAAACTCAAGTATTAGATTATAAAAAATCAAATAGTAGTTATGTTTCTAAGCTAAGAAATAAAATTAATAAGAATTCAGAAATATTCAGTGAAAAAATCAATAATATAAAAACTCTTGAAACAAAAAAATATGATTCGTCAAGGATTTTAGGAAGCCATACTACTAACAAATTTAAACCCAGAATTAAAAATAGTCACAAACGCTTTTATATGAAATCCCCATCTATTGATATAAGCACTTTGACTATAAAAGGTTGGGATACTGTGTCTCCTTAGGAATTAGTATTTTTAATTTTTCTTATACAAATTAATGTTTATGATGTTATAGTTTAGTGTTGATATTAACTTAAAATCTATATCAAATTTTAATATTTGCCTTTGTCTTTATCATTATACTGTAATAAAATATCCTCCAAATCCAAGGTGAAATTTATATTGTAAAAATGCGTAAAATATCAAAAGTATCCTTAAGGGCAATCTATTTTCCATATTTAGTATTAGGCTAATTTAGTTACTTATTAACATTAGATGATATTCCTTCTCTTATTATAATATATTAAAAATCATCGAATATTGATAATAATTTTATGATGGTGTAATATTTTTATGTTTGGATAATATTAAATACTATAATTATATATTGATTTTTAGTTATCAGTTAGATTTTATTAACTCAATTTAAGCTATTTATAATTTTTAGACAGACTCTTCTTCGACCTCCCACTAGCCAAATTGCATGAAATACCTTCAACAATCCCTATCAAATGTACTCCAGGCAGTGGAGTAAATGATTTCTGTATCTGATCAAACACTTTATCATAACTCCGCTCTCTAAACAACACCCCTCTCCCATCAGCAATTGGGGACTTACTAACCAATCCTAAACCAACAAATGTTTTCTCATTAGCTTTTTCAATAAAAGTGCTATTAATTTTCTCAGAAATACTATTATAATCTTTTGTTACAACTTGATGGTTTTCACTTTTAAATTTCCCTATTGGTTGGTATATCGCCCCAGGTGTTTGTGTATATAAAATCCTTTTTTTATGAGTTTCTTCTTTGTTTTTTGTTATTTTCGTAATAATATTAATATTTTTTATCTGATTTATCTGATTTACCTGGCTTACCTGTTTTTTCCCTGAATTTGGTATGCAAATATGGTCAGGAAAATCATTTTTGCCACACTTTTTGCACTTTGGCTTTGATAACGCTTTAGAACTCACAGAGGCTACAGGGATTTTTTTATTTTTCCCCTTGTTTTTATCTTTAAACTCTTTTATAATATATTCTTCTACAGCATTATCTTCAGATGGATCACTATCCGAGCCATCATCTTCAATTTCTCCAGTAGTAAGGAGTTCTTTATTGCAAATAAACTCTTTAAAAATATTAGAAAAATTATCACATCTTGTGTTTTTCACAACAGTCGAATAAGACCCAGAGCTAACCGCAGAGCATTCTGAATTCAATGAAATCCCTCTATTATGGCCAAAATCAAACATAATCTCATCAAGTTTCTTAGGTACAGTCAAACAATCATCTAATCCCATAAGCCCTTTACAAAACTCATCAGCAAATTCTCTTATCGCTTTACACGTATATTGCATATTCTTATATCTAGCAAAATTACTTCCACAAAACGATATTTCAATAGTAAAAACAGTAGGTATTTTAAGTTCCCTAAATAAAGCAACTCTTAAAGTTTTTTCTTTATTTTTATGTATTGAAAACCTACAGTCAGCAAAAGATATAAAATTGCTGTTTTTAGATAAATAATATGGGAAAAGTTTACATCTATGAGGCATATTTATATAGTTACATCCATATAAAAATATGTTTTTTTTTATTGAATGTCCATGTAAATCACCAATAAGAGCTATTTTGTACTTTTTATGAATAGACTCAATAAGTTTTTTGCTATAAAAAATCTCAGGGTGCATATGCATATCTGGGTGTTTCCATCTACGGTTAAGATCTACACCTAAAAGACTACATCGATAATTCCCATTTATAACCCCATCAGGATTTATCATAGGGATTATTTTGAAAATATACCGGTTACGGAGAAAGTGAGCTTCTGTACTGGAACTGATAAGAAAGTTTAAAATATTATGCATTGCATGTGAAGAAACTGTTTCCCCAGGGTGTACACGTGCTAGAAGAATTACAGCTTTTTTATGGAGAATCTCATCACGGGTTCCAGGGTTTGTTATAGTTAAATAATATACTGTATTCCCAGTTAATGTTTGACATAATGGTTTTCTTATAAGAATATTCGTCAAAGATGGGTTTTTATCATAACTATCAAGAAGAGTTAGTAGATCTGTATATGTATATGGAATAGCATATGCGAAATACACAAAATCATCAGTAAAATTAAAAGTATATTCAAAAGACATTGTAGAATATGTTTTAAGAGGGTTTTTGAAGATTTTGTTAGATGAGTATGTTATTTTATCACCTCCTCTATACCACCCTTCGTTGTTTTTATCGAAATTTCTTTGAGAATATATACAAACTTGCATACCTTCTTGATAAAGAGAATGCTTTTTGCTGTAATTCAAAATATTAAACTTGTATTTTGTATGTGATTTCATGTTTGAAACTTGGAAAAAAAACCATTGGGTGTTACCGTATGAGTTTGTGTCTTGTTGTAATAAAAGATTGTATTCAGTTTCTGATATTTTACTTGCCATTGATAAATTACCGCTTTCAAACCTAGACTCAAACATTAAATTTTCATAGGAAGTCGTTTTTTCATCATCAAATTCTTTAACAGTTTTATCATTACACATGTTGTTTCTGTTACTTTTAAAATCTTCAAAGTGCCTTGAATGCTTGAATATATGAGAAAGATTATATTGGTTTCGGTTAAAAATAGATGGGTCAAGGAATTTTTCATCACGCAAATAGACTAGGTTTTCTTTAGTAAAAAGCTGGGAAAATTTAGTTTCTGATGGGAATTCTTGAATAGGATATGGTTCGTATTTAGCGATTTTAGATATTATTTCTCTGCCGATGAATTGTTTAGGTTCTCTGAATAAAGTTTACAAAAATGCGTGATTGCCGGTATGGATTGCAGGCTTGGAAGCTCGAAAGGTTTTGTTTATTAAAGGAACTGGTGGAGGAAGCTCATCGAGAAAATGGGCCTTTTCAGCTTTTTTATATAGGCTTATAGGACTTACGCTTAAACTTGGTAAACTTTCCATTTAACTAACTTAGAGTTAGTTTATATATGTGAATTATAATAATATGATTTACCTGCAATCAATATAATTCAATATTTTCAAACTTTCATTCTCAAAAATCGCAAAAGTAGGTTTCTCTACATAATTTCCTAATGTAAAATTCAAAATATATTTCCCAACTTTTCCTTTAAAATCCCTTTAATAATAAATCCTATAATTTAAACTTAACCTAATGCCTTTATATCTTAAACATTAAAATCTATTTACACTTCACTATTATCATAAAAATTATAATATAAAACTCATAAAATCATTATGTCTAATAATCCAACACACAACTCCAATAATAATATCTTAAAATCTCCACATATCATACTCCTATATAAAAACTTTTTCAATACCCAAACCATATTTATTATTTTCCTAAAATAAAATTCTCTAATTCTCATCTAAAATCATGATTATTTATCATTATCTCAGCAAGCATTGCCTTAGTTGTGCATAATTTTTTTTTTAATCTCTTATTAGTATCTATTTAAACCCAGCATAAGCTAATGTCTTAAAAGTATTGAAAAAATACAGAAGTTCTAGTAATATGACAATATACAAAACAAAACCTTCAAAATTTTCGACGTATATTTTTTACTTGAACTATTATATAAAATCATTATAGAAATATTTATGAATAACAACATATACAAGCATATAAAATTATTGGATTTTAAATATCTGTTAAGAATCAAATTCAAGTACCTGTGCTGGGAAGAATTTTTCGCTTAAAACTGAGATTTTATTNTCAAGTACCTGTGCTGGGAAGAATTTTTCGCTTAAAACTGAGATTTTATTTTTTTTAGCTTGTTGTTGATAAGATATAGAATAAGATTGAGTTTTAGCTTTGGATGAATCAGGCTTTGTTAGAATAGCTTCATATCCATCGGCGCTTTCTGTAATTCCACAAGGTTTATTTGAATCATCTGATTGTGGCCATAAGGGTAATGAATTGACGTAAATAACATCGTAAAAACCTTGAATCTCGACTTTTATAGGATTTTGAACCTTTAGAGGTTCTTTTTTTAGTATATCTTCGCTTGGGTCTAATAAGTCTTCAGCTGTGACAAAAACTAAAGCTAGGATAAAGTTCGTTAATAAACTCATATTTTAATATCTTCTAACTGATAATACAAAAACAAGATATAATATGGGAATTATTTAAAATTAATAGTCTATATGAAAATGAAATATAATTCGTTAGGCTTAGGATTATATTATAAGACTTTTGTTAGAAAAAGAAAAATGCTATTATTTTGACTATTATTCATACTATAGATAGTTATTCTATATAGTTTGTTTAATGGCGCAACCTAAAACAGAGAGTAAGGAATTCAGGAATGAAGACTTCACAATACCTTCTGCTCGAGCATTCGGCTCACAGCAAGATTACCAGCCAGGTTCTGACTGGAATCGACCCTGGGACACTGAAGCCTCAAAAGCATTACGGTACTGCCCAAAGAAAGTAAATCTGGAAGATAGTTATTCAAGAATGATATTAGTATATTTTATATTATATACATTAAATTACATTTTTTAAGATGCTTATGTTTATTCTAATAGTTGATTATAATACCAAAATTAAAAAGAAATTTAATATAAAAATAATATAGGATAAAACATAAGAAATACTATATAATCATAAAATAATTAGATAGGTTTTAAAATAATAATAATAGGTTTAATCAAAAATAACCTATCAAATCAGGGTTTTATTTTTGAAACAAATATATGTTTTGATGATTTTCATTAGCGGATTTAAAATTCATCCAATTTTTCTTATATCTTGGAAAAATCAATTAGATTGAAATACTAATTTACTATCATTATGAAGCTCCAGCAAATTTGAAGTATAATTCGAGAGAATAATAAAAAACAAAGATCTTCAATGCCAAACAGAAACTCATCAAAAAGCCTAGCAAATTAAAAAAATATTATTAGCTTATAAAAATCCACAAAAAATCTCAGGGTTAAAATAAGCAAGAAAAAAGATAAGCACCAAAAGGAAATTCAAGACTTAATAGTAAATTTATATGTATTTTTTTTTAAGATAACTCAGTACGAGGATAAAAAGTCTATTATATTTTTAAAGGTATTTGTCGAGAATATATATATATTTTTAGTATTTCCTGATAAAATTTTAAGTTCTTATTTTGCAATAAAACAAATAGTTTTAAGATATTTTAATAAATTTATATGAACTTTTAGTGGCAAACCCTAAGGGTGCTCAAATATTTTTACTAAGACTTATAAACTTTTTTGATTAAGACTTTAAGTATGATAACATCATAAAATTATATTTAAATCCTTAGGCATTTATATTAATATTAAACCATTTAGGTTTATTTTTTTCACAAGTTCTAAAAATACTTTTTTATTAAGTATTTTCATATAACTCCCTTATAAAACTGATTGGTAACTTAATAACTCCTTAAAAAAGTTTATTTTAATAAAAAATCTAAAAACATTTTGATACTTTGTTACAAAATAGTTTCATTTATGGCCTTTATTAAATGTCAATATTTGAATCTTGCATCGGAATTGATGTTGGAACATCTTACAGCTGTGTTGGAGTATGGAATGATGGTAAGGTGTTTATATTAAAATCCTTTATCTAATTAAAATTACAAATAAAATAATAAAAAAATAAAAATATCGTGATGTTTATATATTTTCCATACTAATCAAAGATGGAAATTATACCAAATGTACTTGGAAATAAAAAAAAAACACCAAGCTATATAGCATTTACAGATACAAAAAGGATTATCGGAGATGATGCGAAAAATCAAGCAATCAGAAACTGTTTTTGATTATAAAAGACTTATAGGGAGGATTCTTGATGATCCAACTGTACAAGCAGATATGAAACTTTGGCCTTTTAGAGTTATAAGAAGTTTAGATGATTGGCCGAAAATTGTGGTTCAGTTTAAAAGTGAGGGAAAAAACTTTTTATGCTGAAGAAATCTCAGCTATGGTATTGATTAGAATGAAGGAAATAGCAGAAGCATACCTTGGTAGAGTAATTCGGTATGCTGCTATAACAGTTCCAGCATACTTTAACAACTCACAAAGACAAGCAGCTAAAGCTGTAAGAATAAAAATAATTAAAAAATTGTTGTTATAACTAAAGTTTTATATCGATATAATCACACAATTTAATTAATAAAAAAACTATGACTATATCGAGTAATATATGCTTCATAACAACTTTTATTAGTTCAAATAGAAATATTTATCACAAAATATATTATTATAAGATGCAGGAACTATATCATGTCTTGACGTGAAACGTATTATAAATGAATCTACTGCAGCAGTAATTGCATATGGATATGACAAGAATATCTCAGATGAAACTATTATCATGATTTTTGACTTAGGTGGCGGTACTTTAGATGTTTCAATCTTAGCTATCGAAGAAAAAACTTTTAAAGTTATTGGAGCATCAAGTAATACACACTTGGGTGGCAAGAACTTTGACAACAGAATGGTTGAATATTGTCCTAAAGATTTTGAAAGAAAAAGTGGTGTTAAAATCATGAATAATAATGGAACCCTTAAAAGACTAAGAACTACATGTGAAAGAGTTAAAAGGTTTATTTATTTAGTATCACAAGCTAGTATTGAACTTGATTCTCTAGCTGAAGGTTGTGATTATTCAACTTCAATGACTCGTGATAAATTTGAAGAACTAAATATGGACTATTTTATAGAGTGTATGAATCCAGTAGAAAGAGTTCTTAGAGATACATCTTTAACTAATAATCAAATACATGAAATTGTCCTTGTATGTGAGTCAAGTCGTATACCTAAAATCAAACAGCTTCTTCAAGAATTTTTTGATGGAAAAGAATTATGCGATACTGCAAATCTAAGTGAAGCTGTAGCGTATGAAGCTGCTGTGCAAGGGGAAATTCTTAGTAAAAATGAATTTAATTAGTTATTTTGTCTTGCTTTTTTATGGTTTTTAATATGTTTTATTGCATTTGGAGCCAATTTTATTGAATTCAAATATAAGTAATAATTATCAGTATCTTCAAAAATTAAAATATATATTCAAAGTATATTTAATTCTTCATAACTACATAAATAATAACTTATTTATAAATTTATCATTGCGAAAATCCTTCAAAAACAACTGCCTAATTCCTATTTTCCACTATAAAAAACCCAACTAATTTCTCATAATTTCTATACGCAAAAATCTTAATAGCCCTTGTATCAAAAAACCGAAACCTAATAATCTATTCCAAATAAATTCCTAATTTATTCGTAAAAGTAAAAAATTTCATATAAATTTTAATGTTTGTCAGAAATATTATTATGAATAAAAGAAAATATCTGAAAACACTTACATGCCAAGGAGATTTCTGTACATTTCTCAAAGAGCATGAGCATTTAGATAGCGATGTGGATTATGATATTTTAGTATAACCTATATAGCTAAACAAAGTTAAAAAAGCATATAATTCAACAGGTGACAAAGAAACAACGCTAATCAAACTAGACATGACATTAGATTACTTAGTAAAAGCACGAGAAAAACAAAAAAATCAAGAAATTGCTTATTTAATCCCATATAATTGCATATTACTAGGGAAAAAACTCATACAAAAAGCTGAAGACTTCGAACTTTCTCAAGTACTCACAAACAAGAACCTTATCACAAAAAGCGATATTGAAGATTTACAAAAACAAGGTAAGAAAACTCCAGTCAAATATTATCAGCCTTTTAAAGTATGTTATCAATGTTATCAAATATACTCGTTTATTATGCGCTCACACAAACTTATACCTTCAAAACCAGTATCATTAAAGAATATCAAAGTTAAACAGATAAAAAACACTATGGAAAGTGAATTAGGTATTTTAAATAAAGACAATATTGATGATTTACTTCTTGATATGAGTTTTTATTTAACTAGTTCAGAAATGAATTGTGATGATAGGGTAAAAAATTTATATGCTAGTATGACTGAACTTAATTTATCACAGAATAATGATGAAACTAAACTTCAACAAGGAATGTTTAGAAGTAATTATAGAGATCCTAGTAATAAAACTGCTGCTTTAGATTTGATACCATCTATTCCTGTGGATTATCCAAAACATGTTATAAGAAGAAAGATGAGAGTTTTAAGCAAAGTAGGAGAGTTTTATCTTCGTAAGCCAAAACGTACGGATAATCGCTTGATTATAAAATAAATCGTTATATATTTATATATAATTTAGGTTTATTTAATGGTAAAAGTAGGGTGATAAGGATTTAAATGAAAGGAAATTTGGTTGTTTTGATTGATTTGGGAAATAGATGGTATATTTCTTATGCTTACAATATAATGAGAATATAAAAATTTATTCAACTTATCGGCTAAAATATATTAAAAAATGAATATTGATATTGTGTGTACGCTTTGTTTATCACATAAACCAAGGTATATTCGTTACTGTAAATGTTTTTATTGCGAAGAATGCAAAAGCAAAGTTAAAGAAATATGCCCTTGTGGTGGAACTGGAGCTTATACTGATCTGACTCAAGGAAACTCTGATGAATTAAAATATTTGTCGTTAGACTTTTTGCATATAATGAAAAAAGCACAAGAAGGGTTACTAGAAAAAGTTAATAATCTTATCAACAATACTTTTGGGATGCTCTATAGCACTTTAGAAATCAAATCTCATCAACAAAAGCAACTTCATAAAACACTTAGTTCAAAAAACCAAAATTTATTAGTAGAAAATGAGGAACTTAAAAGAAGAATTAAAAGTTCTCAAGCACCTTATGAGATTAAAGATACAACACAAAATTTATCAGGATTAGATGAATTTAAATACTCTACACCAAGAGGGGGATTTAGAAATATTGTCCCAAATAGTAGTGTTTCTAAGAGACCATTTGATCATGAAGCTTTTACTTCATTTTTTGCTAAGAAATAATAATTTTTGTATATATTTTTTGTATCAAACTTATAAGAAACTTTATTGTTTATATATACTTTAAGAAAATACTTCTNAATTTAAATACTCTACACCAAGAGGGGGATTTAGAAATATTGTCCCAAATAGTAGTGTTTCTAAAAGACCATTTGATCATGAAGCTTTTACTTCATTTTTTGCTAAGAAATAATAATTTTTGTATATATTTTGTGTATCAAACTTATATAAGAAACTTTATTGTTTATATATACTTTAAGAAAATACTTCTAATAATTATAATTAAACTAATTCAAATATCTTGTTGAAGCTGATGTTTTTTCTTCTTCAATTTGTATTTTCTTATCATTCGACTTAGTTTCTAAAATATTAGTTGATGTTACTGATGGTTTAATTATCGAAAGCTGACGAGGGCCCTGCTGAGAAACATTTTTTAGAACTAATTTAGGAGGCCCCTGCGCTTTTGCCTTTATCATAGCTTGAGCTGCACCTTCAGACTTCCTAAAATTTTTTTCTTTTATATTCTCAGCTATATACGCATTTCTTTCATTAATTGTTTTAACAGGAGTTCGTTTTTTATAGGCATTCAAACTTTCATCATTTTCCATAGCTTTTAAAATTTTTTCTTTAATTACCATTTGTGAATGACATTTTGTTTTTAAGTAATTTTGATCATCATACTTTTGATTACATGATGATAAACGCTCTAAATTTAAAAATGAAGGTCTTTCATCTTGGTTTTCTAAAGAAGTAATCATATAAAAATAAGCAGTAGGGATAAACCCGCTTTTTATATTTCTTTTTAGTGCATCATCAAACGTTTCTAATTTATTTGATAATTGTATTGGGTTTTTAACTTTCCATACTGAGTTCTTAGGCCTAAGACTTATATTAACTGAACCTTTAGTTAAAATTATCCCACTAAGTGAAAATTTTTTATTATAAACACAAAAACTTGTAGGAAAGGCATGAAGGGATACTATAGGATAATTTTCAGATAATAAAAAAACTATCAGTTTTGTTTGATAATTGACTGTAATAAGATTTAAAAGCACCAAATCGCTGCTGGTTTCTAACTTTCTCAAGCTTTCTTCGCTTATTTTAACAATTTTTATGCATGAATTATTTTCATTTAAAATCCTTTCATATATGCAGAGGATGTTAGAAATACTTAATTCCCAAAGCTTTTCAATTGATTTATTATGATTGTCAAAATATTCTATATATTTTTTAAGAATATTTGAATTGATGTAATTGTATAGTGTTACTTGTTGAATACTTGAAGTTTTATAGAACTTTTTGAAAGAGTTTTCAATTGCTATAAATGCATTTAGGTCTAACATGGAATTTTGGCTTATTTCAACTT
The DNA here is from genome assembly GCA_001970955.1 of Stentor coeruleus. NCBI lineage: Eukaryota > Ciliophora > Heterotrichea > Heterotrichida > Stentoridae > Stentor > Stentor coeruleus. The sequence goes on along the minus strand of MPUH01000841.1, from coordinate 21,010 downwards.
GATAAAGCTTCATTTTTGTATTAATGTAGATAATTATTTTGTGTTGTATTTTATTGTGATTTTTATTTTTAGTATGTGTGTTTTAAGTGAGTATGTTATATGGTTTGATATTGGATTTTGATATTTTGGTGTTTATGTATATGATTTTGATTTAAATAATATCTTAGATCTAAAGTTTATTTGATATTTTTTAAAGCTATTTAAACTAAAGTGATTGAAGATTGTTTTACTTTAAGTCTAAATGTATTAGTTATATGCTGGTGATATTAAATAAAAGGAAAAACTATAACTTTATTGCTAAGATACTTTTATAGAAAATTATTATATAAGTTGTTATGGATTTGATTATTGATAATTTCAATGCTACTAAAATACATTTATCTAATATTCTAAGTAAATTTATATCATTATTACCTAAACATAGCTATACTCTAATTGTAATAAAAATAACAAATCCATTTTTCCAACTGAGAATCTTTTTCTCATAACTTCAGTTTTAATATCCTTATTTAAACCAAAAAATTGCCTTTGATAATGTTTTTATTCCATAAAATACAAAAAATTCTCAAAACTCAAAATTTTATCCCACATTTTTACTATACTTTATCATACAACTTTCTAGTTAACAATCATCAATGAGGAAAAAAATCTAAAAACTTTAACTAAAGCATATCTGAAAAGTAATTCTATACTATGCATTTAATTCTTACAAATACTAATAAAAATGCTAAATTGCTCTGAATGTCCTAACAAAGCTTTATGGCAATGTTCATGCGCAGATCTGTATTACTGCAATTTTCATAGGACAAAACATTCCTTTTCTCATATACAAAAAGGTTCTGATCCTTCTCTTTCAGAAATAAAACTCAAGCTCTCAAATTCCCAAAAATTCAATCTTAAACATGAAGTAATAAAAAGACTTAATCTTATCTCCCAATGTTCCTACAACATAACCCAACAAACTCAAGCTTATATAAAAAATATCACCCTTCTATGCAAATCATCCCTTCAAAAACTTTCATCTAAAACCTCAGAATATCTTCATTTATTATCTTTAGAAACCTATAGCATATCCGACCTTGAAAAAGTTGAATTTCTTTTCAATTCCAGTTTATTTCTTAGAGAAAATATCATGGATCTAAAAATAAATGATGATATTTTATCATATTATAATCAAAAATTATATAGAGAAATAAATATAAACTATGGAAGTGAAGATTTAGAAAACACAGTAAAAAGTATGGGTTTCGGTATACAAAGCCATACAAGTTATGTTTCATGTTTGACGATTTCTGATGATGATAATCTTGTAGTTACTGGGTCTGAGGATAAAACAATAAGAGTTTGGGACTTAAAAACCAGATCTTTGAAATTTGCTTTACAAGGCCATGAAGGTCAAGTTAATGGGCTTTGTATATCAAAAAATAATAAAATCCTAGTTTCTGGATCTGATGATATGACTGTTAGGAAGTGGGATATAAAAAAACAAACACAAATATATGTTTTTCAAGGACATGCAGGGAGGGTAAAATGTGTTGCTATAACTAAAAACACAAATTTCGCGGTTTCTGGCTCTGAAGATTGCACAATCCATATATGGAACCTAAGAACATTAGCTTTACGCAATGTGATAAAAGCACATATAAATTCTTTATCTTGCTTTTGTTTATATCAAAATGATGACATTCTAATATCAGGGTCTTTCGACCACACAATAAAAATCTGGAACTTCAAAAGTTTAAAAGAAATATGTACATTAACAGGACATGAAGCTGGAATCCAAGCCCTCAGCCTTTCCCAAAACTCAGAATTGCTAGTTTCAGGTTCATTAGATAAAACAGTAAGACTATGGAATTTATTAACAAAAACAGAAATAATAGTTTTTGAAGGGCATCAATACGACCTTCGATGTGTTAAAATAAGCCTCGATGATAAATTTATAGTCTCTGTAGCTGGGGATTTAACAATAATAGTATGGAACATTATAACAAAATCTCAAGATATTATTATTAAAGGTAGTTCAGGATATGTTGTTTCTGTTGATATAACAAGTGATTGTATTTATGCTATAACCGGGTCTTTAGATAAAAGTATTAAAGTGTGGAATTTAAAAGATCAAAAAGAAATAGGGAAACTTGTTGGTCATAGCGGGTATGTTTTTAGTTCAGGAATATCATTAGATAATGAAATCGGTATTTCTATGTGTAATGATAGAACATTAAGAGTTTGGGATATTTTAGATAAAAAACAAATAGGGGCTTTTGAATGTGAAGCTTATGAGATTACTTGTGTTGATTTCATATACAATTTTATAGTTTCAGGATGTGTTGATGGGACAATAAGTATTTGGAATTTTGAAAAAAAGTGTTTATTAAAAGTGATGAATGGTCATAATGATTGTGTGAATTGTGTTAAGATTTCTGATGACAGTTTGATTTGTGTTTCAGGTTCAGATGATTTTTCTATTATAATATGGGATATGAAGACTTATTTAATGTTATCAAGATTACTTGGACATACAAATTCAGTCCTTAGTTTAGAGTTTACAATTCTTAATAAGCTTATTATATCAAGTTCTTCAGATAGTACAGTTCGTATATGGGATTCTAAAGATTATAATCAAGTTTATCTTTTTAATTTACATACAGTGCCTATAACAGAGTTTGTATTATGTAAAAAATCAAATTTAATATACTCTATAAGCAAAAGTTCATCAGGGTTTATATTAGACCTTAATTCATATAATGTAATTCAAGCATTTAAAAGCCCACAATGTCATCTTTTGTGTATATGTTTATCAGAAAATACGTCATTTTTGATTATTGGGTCTTCTGATAAGGTTTTAAGGCTTTGGGATACTAAAAACTATCAGAAAATTGGCACTTTTGAAGGACATACACAAGCTGTATGTACTGTGAATATATGCCAAAATGATAAGATTGTTGTGTCTGGATCTTTGGATTTAAGTATAAGGGTTTGGAATGTTATGAATAAAAATGTAATTGCGGTGATGATGGGACATTTGGATAAAATCACTTGTTTGAAAACAAGCTATGATGGGAAATATGCTGTTACTGGGTCAGATGATTGTTCGTTGAGATTATGGAATTTAGANTGCTGTTACTGGGTCAGATGATTGTTCGTTGAGATTATGGAATTTAGAAACTTATAAAGAAATTAGCTTGCTTTTTGATAATGATAAGGCTAAGAACAATTTAGAAAATTCTGATGCTTGGGTGTTATTTTAAGATTAGTTTATGAGGTTTAGTAAATAAGAAGGTTTTTTTGGTTTAGAGTGTTGGGATTGGAGTGGATGATTTTTAGAATTTAGTGGTGAAGATAAGGATTTTTGGCTGGTTTAAGAGTTTTAAGGAAATTAAGATGGGTTTTAGAATTTTGGTATAGGAAAAAAGGCTTTTAATAGGTTATTAAAGTGCGCGGGATTAAAATTATTATAATTCCTTTTTTTGTTTCAGAAATCTATATTTTTATGAATTTGATTATTTTTTACTCTTTGATTAAGCATTTGAATACAAAATCACATTTACTTAATATATAATTTTTATCACATAGCATATTTATGCAAGTTTATAAAAGCTATAATCTCTTATTAATCTGTAACATCTAAATATCACAGTTAATTTTCCTTCAACTAAAACTTATTGTCTACAAAATATAATAATCATAAATATGCTAAATCTTCAAATGAAATCCTTATTCCTACCCCATAAAAAATCCCAATAACACATAAATTTCTTATCATAATTGCACATCACATATCACAAAAACACATAAAACATCCTTTAATAAAACTAATAAATTCCTTATTATCATATAATTAAAATGCCCAATACCTAAAAACCATAAACACTTATCCTAAAAATCCTTTTTTTATCTTATAATCATTTTCTATTTATCCTACATTATAACAATAAAATGGGATCCTGCAACAATCCCCAATGCAAAACCGGTTGCAAAAGCATGTGCGGAACAAAGCTCTTTTGCAATTCCTGTAAAAAAAAACAATGTCAATCTTGTTTCACATCCTCTTCCAACCTCCAAGATTCTTCAAGTCCACTAAATTTCTGCTCAACCTGTCTCTCCCGATCAGCTTTGCCGAAATCTCAACAACCAGAACAAAAACGTAATTTTATAATCCCAATAAACCTTGATCCTTTTCAAAAAGATTTCCGTAAAGGCAACCTCTTAGGCAAAGGGCTTTTTTCAGATGTTTTTACAGTGACAAGAATTGAAGACAACAAAAATTATGCTTTAAAAGTAATAAGCCTTGATAAAATGTGTGAAAATGATATCCTCGATGAGTTCTCAAAATCAGCCCTTTCACCAAGTTCACTATTAGTAAATTGTTATGCTCTTTATAAATACAAAAGATCATATGGAATTCTTCTTGAATTTATGGTCACCAACCTAAACAATTATATACAACATTTAGAAATAAAAGAACTTCAAAACGAAGTAAGTATTTTAATATATCAAGGAATTCCTGAAAACACTATAGCTTATATTATAAGAGAAACAACAAAAGGTTTAGCTTATATACATGAGAATAATAATATACATAGAGATTTAAAAAGTGGGAATATTTTCTTAAATCTAAAAGGACAAGTAAAAATTGGTGACTTTGGATTAAGTGCTTCAATTACTAGAGAAAAAGATATGAGGATGACTTTTGCTGGGTCTCCTTTATGGATGGCCCCTGAGGTTTTAGATGGAAGACCTTATAATTTCTTGTGTGATGTATGGTCGCTTGGGATTTTATGTTTTGAGTTAGCGGAAAAAAACCCTCCTTATCATAAGGCTAAGAATGTTAATGATTTGATTACAAGGATTCTTAATGAACCATTACCTGTATTAGCTAATGGTTCTTTGGAGTTTAAAGAATTTGTTGGATATTGTTTGAAAGTCGACCCTAATGAAAGGAAAAGATCAGATGAGTTGTTAGAGACGGAGTTCTTGAAAAATGTTGATGAAGATGAGGCGATTAAGAATATTATTGAGACTATTGGTAGTATGAGTTTAAGTAAATAAACTGATATTTGGGAATTTTTTGGATGAAAGGTTTTGAATGAAGATTATAAGTTGGTTTAAGGGGGTTTTTTTGGAAAAGATGTTGTTATGTGATGATTTTTTTTAGGTTAGGTTTAAATTTTTATGGGGATGTAAGATTTTCTTTATCAAAAATGATTAAATTCTAGCTAAAAACTCATAAGCTAATAAAATAATACAAAAATCTCATAAAACCCTTCATATATCTAAAACCCGTATTCATCCTATAAATCTCAACACATTCCACAAACAAAAAACCTTTACCTATCCTCAAATGCATCTTACCCTAAAAGTACTTTTATGTTTTATTTAAAAGGCTAAAAAGGATTGCAATTATATGCATCGATTTATTTTCAAGAGACACCGAAAATACACTGTCTGCATGATTGTCCCAATAACAGCAAGAAGCTGTATTAAGTGAGCATTCCCCTTTAGGCAAAATTAGAACAATACAAGCATGTTTCATCCCTTCTTGTAAACCTTTCATTTCCTTAACAACTTCTTCTGATATCTCATTACACCAGTTCTGAGCATCTTCCACAAAATAGTCTTTTACCAAATAATTATGCACGTTTTTGCTTAGTATTGATTGGATTTCATCCTTTTTGTGACCTACTCCAAGCTTCATTATTTATATGTCCATATTTTTGGTTAATTTTTTATAGTTTTTAAAATTTTTATTAGGTTTTTGGTTTTTAAAGTATTTTTTTACTTGTATAATAAACTGTATAATAATGATAATAAGTTAAAGATTAAATGACTTGGTAAAAAATATAAAAAAACCTTTGGAAATTGTAATAAAACTTTAAGTCTAATAAAAAATCATAAAATTTTAGGAAAATCAATTTTTTTTTCAACACCAGCGTGATATTAAAAACTACTTAAACTATTTCCATTAAATTGTAGAATTTACTAGTCTAAACTTTCTTCTATCACATAAAGCATGTTGTTTTCTGTATCTGGTTCATCTTTTATTATATTTACAATTTCAGCTCCGCATATATAGCATTTTCTTTTTGATTTAAGTATAATATCCCCACAATACATACACACCCCTCCATGACCACAACTAACAAATTTACAATTTACAGTTTCCCTAAAGCAAAACTTGCAAAGGTTCTGAAATTTCGACAGATCCAAACTATCAATCCCAGCTGCAACATCCATACTTTTCGACTTTGGCGTATGTTTTTTCCCTTTAACTTTAAAAGATTTCAATTCAAATGCATGACTTGAGCTTCTATTATGTTTTTTTCTCACAATTTTTTCAGACTTGGTTTGTATTTTATGATTAGCTAATTTGACTAAAGCTTTTGGGGTGAGAATTATCGCTTTTTTAAGTTTTTCAGTAAAAGTTCCTTTTATATAAACTTTTTGTGAATCAGGTATAGTTAAATGAATATTTTCATAATCAAATACAATTGGAGTTCCCATTTCGCTTATAAAAAACTCCCACCACCAATAAGCAAGTTTTTCCCGACAAAATCTTGTTATAATAGAAAAACCTATAATATATACTATAGAAATAAGTATATAATGAGTATTTTTATTGAAAATAAAGGTCATAAATGAGATTATTGCACCTAAAGATGTGTAGATTAACCAAAAATTTGCCGTAAGAGCATTTTTATCTTCTTCACCAGTGATATATTGAAGAACGATAAGAATTATACTTGCGATACAGATTATAAAGCAAATTATTAGAGAGATGTAGATAGGGATTAGGGCGATTTTCCAAGAATAAGATAAAAAGTTGTCGATTTTAAACCCGAATGCGATAAGGGTGAAGATTTTTATCCATATGGAAAACATGCGGACCTATATGGGTTTTACTATGCTAGATAAAGAAATACAATTGTTTGCAAGGTTGGCTTTTGTTATGAGTTTAAAAATACTTGTTAAAACCCATGGGATACAAATTATTGAGAGGTAAGTGAGTTTGTTGAATAAGAACATGATCAGGAGGATGTATGAGATTATGTTTCCTATGCTTTCGATTGAGTCAAGGAAATATTCACTTTTACAAATGTTTGAGATTATTTCGTATTCGTCTTTGAATTTTAAAAGGAAATTCGTCAGGAGTTTTAGTTCTAAGATTAACAATGGGAGTACTGAATAGGCTAGTGGGAGTATTTTTAGAAAATAAAGCTCGATAAGAATAAATGATAAGGATAGAGAAACAGCGAAATTGGCGAATCTCATAAAAACTTCTTCAATGAAATACAAGTCATACGCTTGTTCTTCATCCACATAATCCGTAGTCATCCTATTAAAATCAAACTCCATCTGCGAGTTCAATCCTTTCGAGCAATCATAATCCACTTCATAATCCTCTTCAGCTTCTGGTATTTCAACAATATCCATATAATATTTATATATTCAATTAATCTCTTGAAAATCCTTCTTTACTTATATCAAAAAACTTGATCTTCAAAATTTAAACCAACTAAAATATCAAAAAAAAAATATTTCTTTATCTATTCTTATTCCTAAATATAATCTTCTTTATTTTCATCACAACTTTTATACTTATCACATAAAGTTAAAGCATATACTTGAGATTCGATTTTATCTCGATAAAAAACTAAACCCATTACAGAAGCTGTGACAAAAGGTGTACCAACCATAATATTAAAAAGCAATCGACTTTTGTTACTTTTTGATGATGGCATTGTGATAATTTGATCAAATAATAAAAAACTTAGTCCCCATAAAGGCCAAAATACTCTTTTTCTAAAGGTGTAGTCGTTTAATTCTATTTCTCGTAAAGACTCAAAATGAATTTTTTCTGATGGTTCTAAAGATAAAGAGTTGTTTTCATAGACGTTTATGCAGAAATTACGAAATCTACCTTCGGCTTTTTTGGACTCTTCTAATTTCTTTCTGTGATTCTCGAAATAGTTCATTTTTTGTTTATTTTTGTATGTTGTTTTGTAGGGAATTATATTTTTTATGGTTTATTTAATGATTACTGGGGAGAATTTTTGGATTTGATTGTGAGAGGAAATGTTTTTTGATTTTTTTTTATGAGAAAGGAAAAAGTTGTTTATGGATTAAATGATGAATAAAGACTATGTGTTTATTTTCTTTATAAATTTTGGTTTGGAGAAATAGTTTTTTAGTTTGGGGAAAGGACATTACAAAAAAACCTTCATTTATTCCAATATCAAAATCTCCCATATTATCTTTACAATATCCACCTTAAAAACCCTAACAACCATAAATTAAAACCCATAATCAGCATAATCTTCTTATAAAAACCTACTNAAACCCTAACAACCATAAATTAAAACCCATAATCAGCATAATCTTCTTATAAAAACCTACTATTTCCTATCTAACTTGGTGGTGACAACAACGAGCTCATCCATCCTGAGTTCATCTGTTTCTGCATTTCCTTCATCTCCTGCATCTGTTCAGGGTCCATTTTCATTTTTGGCATCAAAAAAGCTACAGCCAACATAAACCCAGTCATAAGTAGCATAGGATTCATCAATATACTCATTATAGAAAACGCTTCCCTTTCTTCAAAATAAACATGTTTTTTATCTGTTTGTATACGTAAAGGATAGGCAATTCTTTCACCTTTAAAAATATTTGAATCTCTAGCTACAACATTTTCCCCTAAGACTTCAAGGACTATTGTTTTATAAGAGTATTTAGGGTCTAAAACTTCTAATACATAGATACCATCTGGGACATTATGGAATATAAAAGAATTTGATGTATCTAGGTATGTAGTTTTATACCCGTTTAGATGGACTTTTATACTTAAAGGGTTCCAGGTTTTTTTCTCGGAAGGGTTTTTTGGAGCGTAGACTTCACCTGTGATACTAGCTGAAGAAGCAAGGCTGAGGATTAAAAATATGAACATTATAAACATGGTTTAGATTTTTTTTTTTTTTGTTAGAAATGTAGCTTTTTTTTAGTTTGAAGAAAATGTGTAGGAGGTTTTTATTATGAGTTTTTAGGTTTTTATTGTGATTTTTGGGAAATAGGATTGTTTAGGATTAGCCTTTGTGTATAAAATGTGTTTAGTCATTTTGTTAAGAGGAATATAAATTCTTTTGAAGGACTTTTAATATTTATGAGGTGAAAAAGTTAATGTTTATGATATAGGGATAATATTGTCTGATAAGATTAAGGACTTTATTATGGCTTATCAGGTTGAAAAGTTGAGAAAAAAGCTAGTTTTAAGGAGTTTTGCAATTTATTAAAGTTTACTTTGAATTCAAGGGTTTTAATATTGGATAGTTTTTAAGGTTTAATATAATGCCACAGAACGAGTATATCGAGCTTTTCCAGAAACGCGAAGGAGAAAGATTTGACACTTCTGTCAAGAAGTAATCTTTATACAGGCGCAAGCGAGAAGCCCGAGAAGCTCATGAAACTTCAACTAAAGCCCAATCGTTAAGAGGAATCAAAGCTAAGCTTTTCAACAAAGAACGCTACACTGAAAAAGCGCATATGCGGAAACTCTTAAAAGCTCATGACGGTAAAGCTGTAAACACAACAGACAAAGATGCAGTCCCAGAAGGAGCAGTTCCAGCTTATCTCTTAGATCGTGAAGGTACAAACAAAACCAAAATCTTAAGCAACATGGTCAAACAGAAACGTAAAGAAAAGGCTGGTAAATGGAGTGTTCCTATACCAAAAGTCAAACCAATGACTGATGAAGAAATGTTCCAAGTAGTGAAAAGTGGAAAAAGACAAAAGAAAGTATGGAAAAGAATTATAAACAAAGCTTGTTTCGTCGGAGAAAACTTCGTCAGAAAGCCACCTAAAATGGAAAGATACATCAGACCATCAGGAATGCGTTTTAAAAAAGCCCATGTAACACATCCTGAGCTCCAGGCAACTTTTTTCTTAGACATAATCGGAGTTAAAAAGAACCCCCAATCCGGCCTTTATACAACTCTTGGGGTAATAACAAAAGGGACGATAATTGAAGTGAATGTTTCAGATTTAGGTCTTGTGACTCAAGGAGGAAAAGTTGTTTGGGGCAAATATGCTCAGGTTACAAATAATCCTGAAAACGATGGTTGCATCAATGCGGTCTTATTAGTTTAAATAATTTAGTTATTTATAGAATTTATCATAGAATCTTTATATGATTTTACAAAATGGTCTACTTTTTTAAGGTTTCCCAATATTTATGTTATAAAAAAGGTTTTGCTTTTTTTTTCAGTTTATTTTGTAGGTATTTTTAAAGTTTGACTAAGAAGATTAAAGTTTTGCCTTTGAGTTTTGGGATAACAGAACAGTTTTTGGATGGGGTTTACAATTTTTAGCTTTTTTTTTAAAGGAAATATTCAGATACAATTTTTTGGCTGTTTTCTTTGGGTTTTTTATTTTAAAAAATATTTTTTTCGGTTTTGATGTTTTTATATAAACCAAAATACCAGGATAAAAGTTTTATAAATAAAAACTATAAACAAAATCTAAAGATACAAAAAATTAACACCTAAGAGTTATTGGAGGATTTTCATCAAAGGTCTCGTAGTTTCCAAGCNAAAGTTTTATAAATAAAAACTATAAACAAAATCTAAAGATACAAAAAATTAACACCTAAGAGTTGTTGGAGGATTTCATCAAAGGTCTCGTAGTTTCCAAGTNAAATCTAAAGATACAAAAAATTAACACCTAAGAGTTATTGGAGGATTTTCATCAAAGGTCTCGTAGTTTCCAAGCTGAAACATATAAACTTCTTTATATACACAAAAGTTCTATATATATTCGTTATCGAATTCATATTTTCTCTTAATTTTTGTATTTCTGACCACAATGTTTATTAATTATTCATATGAAAACCCAAACAAAGCCCGTTGTGATACGTCTAAGACAATCAGACCCAGTCCCTTCAGAATGCTCAAAGGATCCAGAATCCAAACTTCCGCTACCTAAAGGCAATTCCCCATACGCCCTAGCAAAAAGGGCGGAGTATCTCAAAAAAGATCTAGAGCTGGCAAAATTCTACTATCAAGAAGCCATAAAACAAAATGACCGTGGAGAAAGTGCCATCAAAGATATTGCTAGTATTCTTCATCAAGAAGGTCTTACAAAAAAAGCCTGCGAATTCCTAACAGAACATCAACAGCACTTTAAAGATCATAAGAAATTCGAAAACTTGCTTAGTAGCCTACAAAAACAAATAATCCCTTCTGAAAATTGCTTAAAACGTATACTAAAATTGTCTCCAGTTGGAGATTTTGATTCAGTTGAGTCAATTAGACAACTTTTTAAAAACTCTTCAAGAATCTTGGATATTGAGTTTCATTATCATAATGGTATAAGATGCGCTTTTTTAAAGTTTCAGAGCCATTCATCAGCAAGGAAGACTTTAGAAGGATTGATTAGTTGGGAACAACAAAAGGTAGAGTGGGTCTCACAGGAAGAATTGGATGATATTAAAAAACTCGAGTTCTGGACCTTTGCCCTTGATACCCAGCAGCCTAGTTTGTCGAGAGGAGCTTCAACAGACGAGGACACAGCTAAACAATTAATCGGCATTGATTTGTTTATTGCACTAACAGATGATAGTCGATGCAGTTCTTGATTTTATAGCATGTTTAATATGATTTCTACTAAATATATCTTTTTGTCTCAGGCTTACATAAAAACAATCTCATTTTTATATACAATCTCCATCACTCCTTTTTATTGGCATATTTAAATTTCTATGTATATGAAAAATTAACACCCTAACACCTATGGGTTTATTAGAATATGTTGTTTTATTATAGAGGGTATATAGTAATTTTTTAGATTTATGATTTTTATAAGTAAAATCTTTTTGGGGTTGTATTTAGTATTTATGGCATCAGGGTTAAAGGAATATAAAGTTTGAAAATTATTGATTATTGATTCGGCTGTAAATGTTTTTGATTGTGTTAACTTATTGAAAGAATTACTTTGTGATGAGGTGGATAATAAAGATTTATTATGTAATACTGAGTGTTTAATATATTTTTAGATGTTGATGTTGTTTTATCGATGATGATGATGATATTTTAAGTGATAAACAATTAGGATAGTGTTTTGATTATGTGATTTGTCATTTTGTTCAATAAGACGATATGTTACTCGTAATTTTACTTGATATATCGAGTTGAGAGTTGGTTAGTTTAAAGTTAAGAGTTTTTTATAATTAATGGAATTTATTAGGGTGTATACAAGAAACCTTCTCATTTACCCATCCTACATTTAAAATCAGTAAAATCATTCTTATAATAATTCAAATTACCAAAAATAATCCAAATCTGACAACTTATAAACTCTATTATCATCATTTACTTATGCTTCTGCCCATACTTTAAGTAATAAAAAAAACTTAAAACCAAAAAATTATCTTCACATCATAAACAATCAATTCCATATATACTATTCATACCCTCCTCCCTCTAAATCCTCATAAGAAACTAACATAAAAAAAACCATAGTTTTTTAATCTAAATCCCAGACTTTTCAAGCTTTTTGGTATAGATTTCTCTTGACTTGTTTTGGAATTCCTCCAAAGTCAAAGGTTGTTCTTCTATATCCCCTTCTTCAAATAGATTCTCGCTGTGAAGCAATGTGTCTAAAAAGTCAGGATTTTTCCTTTCATTAAGTTTTTCCTGAACATCTTCAACACCTGATATAATCGGCACTTTAGCTCCTTTTTCATAAGCTAAATGTGTTAATAATGAAGATAAATACTCTTCAAGTTCACCTAAATATTGTTCAACATTTTGCTCATTTACAACAAAACCTTCATCTTTGGTTAGTTTTTTATTGAATTCTAAAGTAAATTGGCATTCTTCAAATTCTTTTAACATTTCTTCGACTGGCTGTTGGATTGAACTGATTTCTTGTTTCAAACTTTCAATTGCTGCGAGTGTTGAGGCGTGTTCTTGATTAAGTTCTTGTATTTGGTTGTTTAGCTCTGAAGCTACGGCGATGTTGGAAGATTTTTCTTGGTCGAGAAGGTTTCTGAGCTGATCATAATGTTTGCTTAGGTATTGATATCTTTCTTCAAGAGCATCAAGTTCGGTGTTGAGGCTATTGACGTAGCTATAAAGGGTGTAATGCTGCTCTTCACTTTTGATAAAAGCAGTGACGATTTCATCTATATCTTCAATGCCGGTTGCTTCTCTGATTTGGTTAAAAGCATCGGAGAGGATTCTGATGTTTTTGTGGTATTGGTCCACTATAGCCTTACGTTCCTTACAAGCTTGTACCCATTTCTTATACAAAGCTTCAAGAACTTTATGTGGATCCACCGCATCCTCATTTCCCGTCTGCCCGCCAGGACTAATCAAAGTATTAGCAATTTCCTTAACCGCTGCATTCTGTTTTTTCCTATCCTCTTCAATAACACTTTGCATCACAGAAAACTGATTCTGTAGCACTGTAATTTCTTCTTCCGCTTTAGCTTTAAGTTTAAGCATTTTCATTTTATACTTTTCTTCAATCTTAGCCCCATCCACATGTTCCCTATTACATTTCTCAGCATCTTTAGCTTTTTCTGATAATTCCTTTTCCATACTTTGAAACATCTCTAAATACGCTTTTTTTTCCCTTCTTAAAACATTAATTGCTTCTCTTAAATCTTTGTTTTTAGCTTGAATATCGTTTAATTTTACCATTTCTTTCTGTAGATTGTTTTCTAGGGTTTTGATTTTTAGTTCAAGTTTTTTTTCTTCTTTTACTGAAGGAAGCTTAGCTTGAAGTTCATCTTTTTTTGTCTTGACTTCAGTTGACATGTTTTTTACTTGTTCATCTAAACTTGCGTTTCGACGTCTTTGTTGTTCAAGTTTATGGGTAAAATTATCGACTTCTCGTTGTAAACGGTCGCTTTCACTTTCGAGTAACCGTGACTTTCCTAATGATAGGTCCCTTGACATGATGTTTTATTTGAAAGTAGGTGAAAAGATGTGGGAAAAAGATTAGGATGAAGATTTTGGGTTAGGAAAAGATAAGGTTTTGGTTTAGAGGGTGGCTTATTAAGAAGGAGATGTGAGATTAAATGAAAGGGTTTAGGGAAAGAAGATGCTTTTTTTATGAGATGATGAGCGGGTTTTTAGAAGAGGATTTTATAAAATTTTGAGATAAGAAAAGGTTTGGATGATGAGGTTGTTATGAAAAGGGAAATGTTTGGTTTATGATTGGGGGATAAGAGGAAGATCGAAGAAAAATTAGGTTTTTTAGGAAGGCAATTGGGAGAATGGGTTTAAAGAGGATTTTTTTATGTAAAAATTTTTGATGGGAAGTTGTTGGGAAGAGTTTGATGATAGAGCTAAGGGTTTTAGGTTAGATTTTAATTTTAGTGATTTTATATATAAAGTTTATTGATTTATAACAGGATGATATTCGATTTATCACTATTTTTACTTTTTATTAGACTAGAAATAATCAACTTAGACACTTTTTGATATAAAATTATATAAAAGTGATAACAAAAACTTATAAAAATTATATTTTTACAATATCAGAATCTCTAATCCTTCCACCAAGTTAATTATTTTTCAAAACATCAGCTGAATTAAGTGTTGAAAGGGTGTTCCTAGAAAACTTTTCGAAATTTTTAAACATTTTCATTGAACTTTGTGACATTGGGGAGTTTTGGTCGCTTAAAAAGTAATCTGAAGGTCCTGGCATTATAAAACCAGAAACTTTTTGGAACTTTTCAGCTTTTTGAGAAGCAAATGAAGGCAGTCTTGATGTATTTATATTATAATGGCCTGGTCCAGGAAGTTTTTCTATTTTATAAGGTCTTTTACTTAATGGGAATTTTATAAAAACATTTGACATAATAGGTTTAACTTCATAAGCTCCAGGGCCAGGTAAATCTTCGATTTCTATTTGCTTCCTACTTGGCTCTGAACCAAATTTCCATTTTGGTCCTTCTAAAGTATTTCTTAGTCCATAGTTCCCTGGGCCTGGGACACTTATAAGTTCTGTGTTGAGGAAATTGTCTTTTCTTCGCTCTCTACCGAAAATTGCCCTTGCTGCATTTGGCACAACATCTTTAACATTATAATCTCCTGGCCCAGGATATTTCGGTGCAGATCTCGATATTTTAGGAGAAAATGTATAGCTTTGTCCTTTATCAAAACAAGAAGGAATATTATAAGCTCCTGGAGCAGGATTTTCAGCAACTTTAAATAACGGAGAACGTTTGGTTATAGCAAACTTTACCCCAGTTCTATCTTTATTTACAAGAGAATACATTCCTGGACCAGGGATTTGCTGTGAGTTTTCAGTATAAAATCTTTGAGCCCTTGACAAGATAGAATAATGATTGCTTTGAGCTTTTCCGACACTATGATATCTTTTTTCTGTCATTAATTAAATATGCTTATCGAAATTATTACCCCTAATCATAAAATTTCTAACAACATATAAAATCCTCAAGCAAAAAACCACAAATCATAAAAAATCCTAACCCATCAAACAACTAAAAAACCCACCCTAAACAAACCCTACCACCTGAATTCTCTTATAAAGCCACCGCATAATTTCCCTATTTTTTCCTAAAACCCTTAAAAACTCTAAAACTATCTAATCCAAAACCTACCAACTCATCATCATAACCATATAACAATAAAACTCTAATCCAAATAATTTTCAAAACTATTTTTTTTTTAATCCTGTACCGGGTAAATGGTAATAAGAAGCCGAGTTGCACTAGTAGGAGATGCTACAGTAGGAAAATCCGCCCTTGCCTTAACCTTAGTAAATGGTCCAAGTGGTTTCCCTAAAAACTATACAATGACTCAAGGATGTGAAGTATATGCCAAAAGCATGAAGGTAAACAATAAACCAATAGAATTTCAAATAATCGACACTTCAGGTCAGACAATGTACAAAGATATTGTCACAGATATGGTATTATTAATATAGATACACAGATCTACTGTTATTATATTTGTCTACGATATAACTAATCAAGAAAGCTTCAATTCTCTTCAAGTGTGGCTAAAAACCGTCAAGGATACGTTGAAAGAAAAAGTTTTCTATGGAGTTGTGGTGGCTAATAAAAGCGACATTTCTGAACGTGTTATTGTCCGTCCACAAGAAGGTGTAGCTTTTGCTAGAAGCAACAAATGCGAGTTCATCGAAACCTCAGCCGTAACCTCTACCTAGCTTAAGCAACAAGACGTCGAGCAACTCTTCACAACAATCGGCGAGCAGGTAATCAGAAGATACGAAGATCGAGTCCGAAGAGTTTCAACATTTACTTAATCTTACTTTAGTCATCTTCCATATTCTTCTAATAACAATATTTAAGTCCTTCCATATGAATTTCCTATAGCCATTTGCATACTATTTTCTCATACAATCCTTTCAGTCCTATAGTAAATTCTCAAATCCCAGTATAATATTACGGTTTTTTCGCTGAAAATTAAACTCTAAAGTACTTTTGCTAAACCATATCACAGGCCGGGATTAAAGGTTAAGAATAAATGGCTTCAATTTGGCTAGAACCGATCTTGCACGAAAGCAACTCATATCATTCTGACCCAATAAGACTTAGAAGACCTTTGCTGATAACAGAAATTCGTATTGCAAAACCACAGTTTCCTCTTCATCAGGTTGAGTTTTCAGCAAAGGACCTAAGGACCCCTTCAGATGAACTCATGAGTTTAGAACGTGTTGAACGAGTCGAACCTACAGGTAACGATTTCCCTATAAAACTTCGTGAACCAATCCTCACTAACTTTTTAGCTATAAAAGGTGAATACAAAAGCCTTAATCTTTGCTTAGAAGCTAGTGAAGTAAGCTTGAATAATAATAGACTGACAATAAAACTGGTATAAACTATACAGACTCAAGCAGATATTGAACTACTTCATATCTCTCCACTTGATTATCATGGCTTATTTCAGTACTGGATGGACTTTGAAGACTCATCAATAACAAGCATACGCTACAGCTTTGGAGACTTTGCAAGCCCTTCACCGGCAGTTTTCACTTTATGGAAGTCGCCACAGGAGAGCGTGAATGCGACAGTAAATGAAATTGAAGGCTTACTCCAAGGGATTTCTTCAGGGACTGGATATCTAGGAAACTTAGAAAAACTTGGAGGACTAATAGAGAACGTCATCAACTTTTATCATGCAGGGTATGACTCTGCGTACTCAGGACTTAGAAAATTAGCAGATAGTAAGCTACCTTTGAGCCTAGTAAAAATAGCAATAAGTGCTTTAGAAGGAAACCTCCATGGCCTAATGGAGGCTAAGGCAGCTTTAATAGTGATCAATCACTTATTGGAATTGCCTCGGCTCGCAGATCATTTCCTTGAGTCTTCAGGCTTATCTCACTTATTGTTATTAATTACTCATCCATCAGCATCATCTCAGCTTATATCAAAAATCCTCAATTCTTTTCATGCTTTGATTTCAGTTCCAAGTAACAGTAAGTATTTTTTTGATTATGATTCGACTGCAAGATTAGATTCAAAGCTTATACAAATACATTTTACATTCCCTAAGACTAAGAGAAAAGATGATAATAAGAAGGTTAAAGTTGAAGAGGAGTCGATATATAAGACGGGTTATCAGATAATTTTAGGACTTTTGAATGAGAAAAAGTCAATAAAAGTGACGAATAGTATTAAAGGGCTTTTGAATAAGTGTAGCTTTTATTATTCATTACAAAAACTGAATTCGGGTATACGTGCTGGGGAAAATAGTTTATCGATAATAGAAACAATTAGAAGGAATTTGAAGCTCCAAATGCTTAGAAGCTCTTCACATGCTTTTACTAGTGTTAAGCATGAGCTTTTGACTTTTTTAATATTGGATAGTGGGACTACTTTACAGAACTTACAAGGGACATCCCAGTTGATGTCCCAACAAATACTCACCAACTCTTTAGCGGACTGGCTTACTTATACGAACTTCTTGCCAAACCTCCTATCATTTTTTGTTTCTCAGACTAGCACTTTAGATGATTATCGTATAGCTTTTATTAATATTACCGATATTTTACTTATGCTAATTAGAAGTTCTGGGGGCTTTGGGTACTTAGCATTAAATGCAGAAGTCTTGATGGGTTTCATCCATGCCTATCAAGGTCTAGCCGTTCCTGTAAGCCCGGAAGACCCTGAGTTTAATATAATAGAAGAAGAATATTTGTTAAGCACAGTAACACTTGAGAAAATGCCTAGTTATGCAAGACAAATGGTTGTAATTATATCATCATTATTGAAAATATCAGAACAGTTAGCTTCAGTTAAAAATGGGGAGGTGTTAACTGGAATGAATTCATTGTATGCACTTGTAAACTCTGATGATGCAGGAAGTATAACAACAGCTGTGTTATATTGTATAATTAGACATAACCCTGAGATTCTTTTATGGATTGTCGAACAGGTGGATTTATCTTTAGATGCTGATCATTTGAAGAGTTTCTACGTATTGGAACTCCTGAAAATCATTCTTCAAGAAGACCGCAGTGGAGAAGTTATGCTATTAATCGGACAAGATCTGTATAAAATCTTAGAAAACCCTGGGTGTAGTTATGCGGAACTAAGAGATAGTATCGACATCCTCCTCGACTGGCTAAAACCTATAAGCAAGCTAAAAAACGGTGAACCAGACGACCTAATTTCCGATATCTGCACAGTCGCAAAGGTCAAAAAAGACAAAATCGAAGCTAAAGCAGCCTTTTTCGTCATAGGTGAAAGCACATACCCCGACCTTGACTTAACATCTTTCGGTGACCTCAGCACAAAAGGTTCAGCCATCCTCCAGCTTCTTCCATCTTTACGTCTTATAAGCCTTATCCTCAGTGTTAAAAAATGGCTTTCAATCCAACTAATCAAACAAAACTTCCTTCCAGTTCTAACAAACATAGTGTCAAAAATAACACAAATCCTTCATACTCTTTATATAAAACCAAACACAAAAGAAGTTTTCAATATCCTAAACACCTCACAAGTAAAAAATGAGCATTTCGAACTTATGATCCCATGTATAAATATTTTCAATATAATCTTAGAACAACTTCTAGGAACTGAATTACTTATGTATAACAATTCCCCTTTACTTGAAAGTTTATTACATTTAGCAGCATTATGTGAATTAGAATCATCATGCCCAGGGGAGTTTATTAGAGCTAAAATTTCTCGTATGATTAAAACAACATTTATACTATGGGCTCAATTACCTAATTTTTGCGATATTTACTTACCTATAATATTCGAACATGCTTTTCAATACCCTTTTAAAAAATCAGCTATTTTGACAATAATCGGTTCAGTGTTTGAGTATTATATATCATCAAAAGACCCATCTTTTTATCATAAATGTGCTGAATGGGCTGCTAAAGATTACTCTATGCCTCTATTTGGCCCTGAACTCATATACTATTATATAATCCAAGCTTCAAATATAGAAGGTGAACATAAAATCATGAATTCATTTCAAATGTCAGAAAGTAAAATCAAAGAAAGTTCAGCTAGTAAATATGAAGTACGTAACTCATGGAATTACAAAAGATATTTAGGTTTATTTATAGATCAACAAGGGAGTATTATAGATAAAAGTTTTAGGATTTTATTTAGTACCAACAATTATGAAGTCCATATCAGTTTTATTCGTATTTTAAGATGTATTTTAGCTTGTAACAATTTACAAGCTGGGAAAAATATAGTCGATCATCTTAAAAGGAAAATCCGCGATAAAAACAGTTTTAATGGGAAAGCTATTTATGTTTTACATGCAATTTCTGATATCCCATGTGCTAAAGGATTATGTTTACATGAAGATATGCCTGATTTACTTATATCATTTTTACATAAAAAAGAGTTTACGAAAATTGTTTTGAGGATTTTTGAGAATTTTTTTGATGCGTCGATAACATCGTGTGATGAGGAGAAAAAAAATGGTCAAAATACAAGTGATGGTGTTCAGAGTAAGACTGAAATGTATACTTATACTGAAGATATGCCGACTATAAGCCAAATACAACATTTTTTGTTGGAAATTAGGGAGTTTTTAATGTTTGATGTACCTGGGATTGAAGATGCGGCTATGGAAGATGATGAAGATCAGTTGTATGGAGAGTTTACTAAAGCTAAACAGACTGTTTCGAATATATCGTGGGAAGTAACTTTTGCGGTATTAAATGCGTTAAAGGTTTTGAGTTCAAATCCGGTTGGTAAAAGTTTGATTGTGTGTAGCCATTATCCACCCAAAGAATCTCCTGGGCCTTTAGACTTTGTTGGACTTGCAAAAAGATTGACTTTAGGTTTGAATGAAGAAGGATATCAGGATTGTTCGTTATCGTTGTTGGAAGTTTTTCTTGATGTTTTGAAGAATACTGGGACGCATGTGCTGACACCTGAGTCTTTAGCAAATTTGACCTCCCAGCTTAAACACCTCTCATCAACATCAGGGGATATCGAAAAACCAACTAAAAATACCGAATCTTCCCCATCTCACAAAGCAAATACTTTTCTCAAAATCCTAGCATCTCTAAACAACTCTCAACCCATTCCATCTATAGACTTACCTATCCCAAGAGACATAAACATAAAATTCCCAGTCAAAACTCCAGACTTCAACAAAATAAAAGACTTCAGCAAATCCTTAAAAAAAAGTCATTCAAATCAGTTGATTCTAAGCAAAAGAGTTGGAGAAAAAATCCAAGTTAAACCAATACAATTTTTAACAGATTTATTACCCCCTCCTTATCCTCCACAATTTAAATACAAAGTTGATATAAAAGTTTCAGATTGGAGTTCATTTAACGAAGCACATCAAGAACTAACAACAGAAAAAGTTTTAGAAAAACAAAAAGCTTTTGAAGAAAAAATAAAAAAATCTTTACCACCAAGTGGTTATGTTCCTAGTAATCAGAATGAAATTATGATGCCTAAAGCACCTATACAACCTATGATGCCTATGCAACAGACTATGAATACTCAATTTACTAGAAATATTGCCGCACCACCACA